>JAJMCU010000050.1:0-79862 GCA_030573135.1 Clavispora asparagi
TCGGAACCGACCCCTCGGGGTCTCTGTGCCTGCATAGTCCCTAGCTCATAATCCACCCATAGACTCTACCTCCACCATTCCCGGCCCCAGAAACCGTAGCCACAATTTTCCCCCGTAATTCGCCTCGCCCCTGTGGCGATGCTTTGCCCCAGCAATTAATCCGAGCCCGAAATCGCCCCAAATCCGCCCCCCACCAGTGCCCGCCCATGGGTGGTTGGGTGTACGGGTGCGGATTCAACGTCAACATTTCTTCCTCCTACTTCTTCTTCCAATCATCATGGATGAGCCCGTCGACGTGTCCTACTATCTAGGCGGCGCGTCTGCAGAGTCGCTTACGACTCTCGACATTGCTATTGGCTCCGGCGACATTGTTACTATCGACGAGTTGCCCGACGACGCCCACGAGCTCACTGGGTTTTTGCAGGCGGAAAAATGTGGTGTCAAGTACTGGGTGATGGTGGCCCAGGCGTACGCCGCGGCCCGCCAGGTGGATGCAGCCCACACCATCGCAGAAACCGCGTTGGAACAGGAACATTTCTCCGACGCCGACAAACAGACGGTGTTTTCCGTGTTGGGGTGGATCTACGTGGCCAAGGCGGCGGACGGCGACCGCAGCGCCAACTTGGCCAGGGCCGAGGCCCAGTTCGACCGCATGGCAGATCAGAAATCCACCAATGCGTTGATGGCCCGCGCGGTGGTGCACTTGCACAAGGACCAGGCAGACAAGGCGCTCCAGGTGTTTGACGCGCTCTTGAAGGCCGATGCGGCCAACTGCGTGGCGTTGTTGGGCAAGGCGCAGATCACGTTGAGCAAGACGCAGAACTACGCCAACGCGCTCAAGTTGTACCAGCAGGTGTTGGTGTTGAACCCGTTGATGAAGCCCGACCCCCGCTTGGGCATTGGCATCTGTTTCTGGTTCTTGAAGGACAAGGCGATGGCGCTCAGCGCATGGTCGCGTGCGGTGGAGCTTGACCCATCCAACTTCAAGGCCAAGTTGTTGTTGAACTTGGCGTCGTTTGATAGCGTGTTCACCAACTCGTTGTCGGACGAGCTGTTCCTCGAAGGCTACAAGGCGGCGTTGACAGAGTTGACGGCGCTCCAGCTCCAGAAGTCCAACGATGCGGTCATATTGTTGGCCATCGCGTCGTTCTACTTCTCCAAGGGCCAGCACGACGTGGTGGAGCAGATCTTGGCCAAGGTGGTGGCTGCGTTCACCGGCGAAGAAAAATCGAGAAAGGTGCCGGCGTTCACCGCCAAGGTGCTTTCTCAGGCGTCGTTCTGGCTCGGCCGCGTGGCCAGCGCTAAGCAGGACTACACCCAGTCGCAGAAGTACTTCCACGAGGCTATCCGGTTGAACGAGAACAACCTTCTTGCTAAGTTGGGGTTGGGCCAGTCGCAGCTCAGCAGAGGCTCCATTGAGGAGTCGTTGATCACGTTCGAGTCCATCTTGAAGACCAATCCCAAGTGTTTGGAGGTCAACTATTGCTTGGGTGTGCTTTACGCCCAGCAGTCGTCCAAGACCAAGCAAGAACAGGCGATCCACATGTTGGAGAGATACGTGAGATTGTCCAACAACCGTGGCTTGGCCGTGGCCAACAGAACTGAGGCGGACGCGTTTTTGAACAAGGAGCCAGTGGCGTTGAATGCGTACTTAACCTTGAGCAAGTTGTACGAGCCCAAGGACCTTGCCCAGTCGTTGATCTACTTGCACAAGGCGGTGGAGACGAGAAAACAGACCGGCAGAGACGTGCCATTGGAGGTGTACAACAACATTGGTGTGTTCAACTTCTCCAAAAACAGCACCGACGCTGCGATGGAGAACTTTGGCCTTGCGTTGAAGCAGTTGGACACGTTGGACAATAAGGAGTTGAAGGACGACTTGAAGATCACGCTCACGTACAACTTGGCCAGATCCACCGAAATCTCGGACCAGGCCAAGGCCATCGACACCTACAAGGCATTGTTGCAGGACTGCCCCCACTACTTCTCCGTCAAGCTCAGGCTTCTATTTTTGGATGCGGTGTCGACCAACGAGTCGCCCAAGGAGGACCTCGAGAAGGAAATCAAGGAGTTGTTGGCGCAGAACGCATCAGACTTGGAAATCAGATCCTTCTACGGCTGGTTCATTAAGACCTTCGGTAAAAAGATTGGGTTGAAGCCTGACGCCGACACTTTGCACCAAAAGGAAACGTTGGTGGACCATGATTCTCACGACTGCTACGCGTTGATCTCCTTGGCTAACATCTACTGTGTGATGGCCAATGACTTGAAGAGTTCTAAGGATGAAGAAAAGCGCAAAAAGTACTTTGTCAGAGCTATTGAGTTGTATGTTAAGGTGTTGTCGATTGACCCTAAGAACGTTTTCGCTGCCCAAGGTTTGGCCATTGTTTACATTGAAAACAAGGAATACACCAAGGGCTTGGACATCTTAAGAAAGATCAGAGACTCGTTGAACGATATATCTGTCTACTTGAACTTGGGCCACGTCCACTTGGAGTTGAAGCAATATTCCAAGGCAATTGAGAGTTATGAGGTGGCGTTTGTTAGATACACTGATAGCCAGGATGTCAAAATCATGGGATTCTTGGGCCGTTCGTGGTACTTGAGAGGACTTGCGGAAAAGAACTTAATGTACTTGAAGAAGGGTCTCGAATATTCGGAAGAGGCATTGAGCAAGCAGAGCGGACGCAGCGGCGCGTTGGTTTTCAACGTGGCGTTTATCCAGTTCCAGATTGCCGAATTTATCAGCAAGTTGCCTGTTGAACAGAGAACTGTGGACGATATCAACGAAGCAATTATCAACTTGAACGATGCCATCCAGCAGTTGAATAAATTGGCTTCTGACGATGAAAAGCACCCCCCATTCCCCAAAGAAGACTTGAAGGCCAGAGCCAATTTGGGTACCAACACGTTGCTCAACAGATTGAACGCGTGCTTGGAAGAAACGAAGGAGAACATCACGCAATTAAACACCAAGTTGGAGGAGGCCAAGAAGTTGAGAGAGGAGGAAGAGGTCAAGAAGGCACAAGAACTCGAAGCGCTTCTTGCCGAAAAGAAGATCAAAGAAGAGGAATTGGCCAAGGAAAGAGCCGTGTTACAGGAGCAAGCGCAGCAATGGGCGGAAGAGGCCAGATCCAATATTGTTGTCGAAGATTCTGAAGATGATAAGGCATTCAACGAGGATGGTGAAAAGAAGAAGGGTGGCAAGAAGCTGGCCAATGGCAAGAAGAAGAAGGGTGGCAAGAAGAAAAAGAAGGATTTCATCAACGACAGCGATGAAGAAGAAGAGGCGCGTGCTACGGATGGCGAAGAAAAAGCCGAAGAGCCACCTGTGGGTTCTGATGGAGAAGAGGAGAAGCCCAAGGCTGCCAAGAGAAAGAGAAGAGCCATTGAGGATGACGAGGATGATGATGAAGCTCCTGTTGCGGTGGATAACAAGAAAAAGAAGGCATTCAAATCGGAAGAGATGGTGCAAGACAGTTCGGACGACGACGATCTCTTCTAGATGTAATATAGCTATAGTCAATAAATTAGATATACACACGGTTAAGGGACAGGGGGTATGTTGGAGGATACAGAAATCATGATGGATCGCAGAGCCCTTTAGGCAGAATTCAAGCACCGAATCAAAGAAACAAATGATCAGAGGATACGAATCAAAGAATCGAAATTGGGGATTCCACTTCCCACCTAGAGGCAATTTCCCATGGATGCAGTTGTGGTGGTATAGCGCCCCCAACTAGATTAAACCTTCTCGGTTCCATCAATCTCTATGCATTGCTCCAGGCACGCATCTGCTTCTTGCTCTCGTACGTTGCCCTGTAGAGCACCTTCTCGAACTCGTCAAGCGAGTACAAGAAGTTTGCGTTTACATGCTTCAGCGTGTTCGACGCGTAGTTGTCAATCTCCACTGCCCGCTCCTTGAGCATGGACATGGCCACGTCCACAAGTTCTGCGTCATTAAACAACGCCAGCCATTTTTCCGTGAGTCGGTAGTAGTTGGATGCGATGGTGTGCAAATCAACCGAGTTCGGGTCAGCGCGAATGGCGTTGAGCACTTTCGGGCCGATGAATTCCGGTTGAAGAAGTTCGACAAAACTGTCGTCGTTCTCCGCCAGCACTAAGGACGTGGCAAGAACTTCTGCGAGCCACATCGGGAGTTCCACTTTTGTATCCTTTTCGATAGGTTTTCCGGGATTTCCCTCGAGGTATCCGAGTCCGGGCACGCCGAGGGTGAAGCGGCATGGAACTTTTTCCGAATCGGCAAGAATGTCGTCGATATCGTAGTAGCCCATGGTGGAGTGGGAGTTGGAGGTGTATGCGCGTCTACGCGGCCCAGCATGTACGCGACATGAGAAACGAGACCAAAGAAAAATAGAAAGAAAAGGATAGAGAGAGAAGGATAAAAAAGAATAAAAGAGGATAAAAGAGGATAAAGAAAAGAATAAAAGAGGATAAAAGAAAAGAATAAAAGAAAAGGATAAAAGAGGATAAAAGAGGATAAAAGAAAAGAATAAAAGAGGATAAAAGAAAAGGATAAAAGAGGATAAAAGAGGATAAAAGAGGATAAAAGAGGATAAAAGAGGATAAAGAAAAAGTGTAAAAGTAGTAGAAAGAAAACGGCGACAGCTGGATTGTTGAATAGACGTACTAGCTTGGTGGGGTGCATACAGATGTGGCACAGAAGTTGGGAATCGACCACAGGAGGTTGTCATGGGGGCTTCAAGGTCGAGTTGTCACAAGTTTTCTGGAGGCAGCTTGTGGTAGAAATTTAGCATGGGGACTGTGCGAGTTGACAACGGGGAAATTGATTAACATCGAACTCTACTTCCAGTGATGCATGTGGTAATGGATTTATCATTCAGTGGATTGGTAGTCCATAACCGTCTCGCTGACCTACTTATCTGCCACTGGCACAGTCTAAGAATATGTTATATTTTACCTACTGGTCTAATAAACCCAGCTTCTACTAAAGTGGCAGCGAAAACTGACTGAACATTCGTGGTCCAGCCATTACCTGGAGTGTACACAGCGGGCCCGCTACATATCCATTCACGGTATCTTCCTTTGTCTCCAAAGATGTTCTTGTATACTTTGCTGTTTTCTCTTCTCTCTCTTCTCTCTCTTCTCTCTCTCGCTTCCCTTCTCTCCTCTCTCTTCTCTCTTTCCTTCTCTCTTCTCTCCTCTCTTCTCGCACTCACCGTCCTGCACTACTTCACCGCCGCGCCTACTACTTCCCACCCAATGCCTGCCAAAGCCTTTTCCGACCCCAGTCCCCCCGACCACGCGGGCGACACCGACGCGCTCATTAACTACGACGACGCCATCTCCTACTGGCTGTCGGTTCCTGCATCCGTCAACGGCGTTCTCGGCGGCTTTGGCGAACAGACCCCCGTGCCCAAAGCTGACATCATCGGCCTGGCCACGTTTTTGCGCAAGCTTCTGACCCGCATGGAGTGTGCGGGCGAAAAGCTCACCATCGACATGGGCGCGGGCATCGGGCGCATCAGGCGTGACTTGTTGTGGAAGGTCAGCGACCGGTGCGACTTGTTGGAGCCGGTGGCGCCGTTCGTGGCGCAGATGGAGCACGAGCTCGCGGGCGTGGCCCAGCGCGGGCGCCTCGGCGACATCTACGCGCAGGGCATGCAGCAATGGCGCGCGGCGCCCGAGAAGTTGGGGCGCTACTGGCTTGTGTGGTGCCAGTGGTGCGTGGGGCAGTTGCCGGACGACGAGCTTGTGGCGTTCTGGGTGCGGTGCCGCGAAGCGTTGATGGAGAACGGCACGTTGGTGGTGAAGGAGAATATTGCGCCGGTGGAGGATGTGTTTGATGCCACGGATCTGAGTGTGACGCGCACCGACGCCAAGTTCCGCGCGCTCTTTGACCGGGCGGGCTACAAGTTGATTGCGCTGGATGTGCAGAAGGGCATGCCGCGGGAGTTGTACCCGGTGCGGATGTACTGTCTCAAGGCTCGGGTGTGAGTGTGAACAATCTGTGAACAAGCTATGGCGGCGATGCGGTCAGATGGGTACACGTTGCTTGGTTGACTGGACTGGCTGTGCGTTTCCTAGCTGACTGGTTGATTTGAACCTGACTGTGGACTTGTGTGAGTGGTATCTGACGTCGGGCGATTGTTTAACGGGCATACGATGGTACGTACTGTAATAGATTATCTTTATATTTTTGGGCTGGTAGCAGTTCCATGGGTACCACTACACTATTACGCTAATATTGCTAATACTACACTAATACTACACGAATACTACACGAATACTACACGAATACTACACGAATACTACACGAATACTACACGAATACTACACGAATACTACACGAATACTACACGAATACTACACGAATACTACACGAATACTACACGAATACTACACGAATACTACACGAATACTACACGAATACCACACTAATACTACACGAATACTCACACTACCCTAAATGACACTAACAGTACACTAACACTCACGTTTTTTTTTTCTGTTTCTTGGGCCTGAATCCAGATCCTACCGAATCTTCTTCTCACCGTCCTCGCAGCCAATCCTTCATCTCTTCAAATCAGTTATCTGCATCTCTTGCAGCGATCCACCTACCCCAATTGATTCTTCGGCCTCTAGCTTTATCTCTGGCCACTTTCACTTCTATGAGCTGCTAATCTAGGCTGCAACTTGAACAAGACACAGTTTGTGGTCTTCAGTGAGTACTCTCAATCTTTTTTTCCACCCATCAACATCAAGAGTGTAGACCACTTGGAGAATCCCGCCATATTCCCCGATGACAAGACTTCCCGAATTTTTTCCCCGTATTCGTCCTCAAATCTCTCTTTTCCGTGTTTCCCCATGCTTTCCCGCCTCGGGTTTCTCCCGCACTTTCCGCTTTACTCTACTGTGCGTCTCTGAACCGTCAAGAACACCAAAGCACCTTGGCCAAAAAAATAGAATTAGAATTAGAATAAGAAAAAGAAAAAGAAAAAGAAAAAGAAAAAGAAAAAGAAAAAGAAAAAGAACCGCTACTACTCCACCACGCAAACCCTATTCCACCCTCCTCTTCCTTCACTCCCGACTGTGGCCACTTCATTCAAACTTAGTGCCTGTACGTTTCTCGCAATACGCACTGGCTCGTCGTCGTTGGTGTGCCTATAACGCCCGCACTACGCTTCTCATCACCTACCATGTCTACCCCAGCCAAATTAGCCGCTGTGGTGGCAGCTACTGCTGTGATTACCGCCTCCGCGTCGCACGCCTACCACGTCTACACCGAAACCAAAACCAAAACCAAACCAGGGCCTGAGGCGGCCTCCAAAATCCCCTCGGAAGAACTCATCCGCGAGCAGTTGGCCAGAAATTACGCTTTTCTCACCGAAGAGGGCATGGCCAAGGTTCGCGGCCAGCGCGTGGTGGTGGTGGGCTGTGGCGGTGTCGGATCCTGGGTGGTGACCATGTTGGTGCGGTCGGGCGTGGGCGAAGTGCGTGTCATCGACTTTGACCAGGTTTCGCTCAGCTCGCTTAACCGGCACGCAGTGGCGGTATTGAAGGACGTGGGCACGCCCAAGGTGGAGTGCTTGGCTCGGCACATGGCGCAGATTGCGCCGTGGGTGCGGGTGGACACGCGGAACCAGCTCTGGGACATGGCGCACGGCGAAGAGTTGGTGTTGGGCAACGACTTCAACCCAACGTTGGTGGTGGACTGCATCGACAACATCGACACCAAGGTGGACTTGTTGCATTTCTGCCACACCCGCGGCCTTCCGGTGGTGCTGTCGGGCGGCGCGGCGTGCAAGTCGGATCCTACGCGCATCAACATCGCAGACCTCTCCAAGACCGAGGAAGACCCGTTGGCGCGCGCAGTCCGCATCCGCTTGGGCAAGCGTGGTATCGTCGACAATATCCCTGTGGTTTTCAGTGCAGAGAAGCCCGACCCGCGCAAGGCACGGCTTCTCCCGTTGGCTGAGACAGAGCTCGAGAAGGGCGACGTGGACCAATTGGCGGCGTTGAAGGCGTTCCGCGTGCGCATTCTCCCGGTGTTGGGCACGATGCCGGGCATGTTCGGGCTCGCGTTGGCGACTCACATCCTCACGCATGTGGCGGGCTACCCGACAGAGTACGTGGAGGGCAAGAACCGTATCAAGGTGTACGACGGGCTCTTGCAGAGCTTGGCGGGGCAGGAGGCGCGCATTGGCCACCTCGAGCAGCGGACACCCATCTGCGTGAAGGATGTGCCGTACATTGTGGAGGAGGTATTCCGCGGCAAGTCGGTGGTGTCGAACTACTCTACGCGCTTGACACTTTCGCGGTGGGACCCAGCGCGACCGCTCAGTTTCCAGAACATTGTGGTGATGACCAAGGACGAACAGAAGAAGCACGAGGAGCGGGTGTTGAACGGAGGTGAGCTGTTGGCGGCGGTGTACGAACCGGAGGTTTTGGAGCGGGCGGCGCTGCGGTTTGCCCAGGAGAAGTACTACTCAACCTTTAGATAGAGTGCTTGGCTGCGGGTAAGTCGACTGGATCGTTGCGTGACGGGTTGGCTAGCTACTGGGTGATGGACTGGAGTTGCCCTGTGGGGTATAGATGAGATGGACGAGACGGACCGTAATGATGGCCTAAACCTTAGTGTACGTAATTGTACAATGCAGTGTACAAGAACAGCGGTTCAACAATCGCTAGATATTATTCTGGGCCCTGCCGCGTCATATCGCTCGCCACTTTCCCTTAACGAGAATTCGTTCAATATGTCAGTCTATTTCGGTAATCTCAAACATCCTATTTAGTCAGTATTAGTCCCTACCATGTAGTCAGTATTAGTCTACAAAGTATTGGCTCTACCCTCTATTCAGGAGTAGTTTCTACTAGAAGCTGTCCCTCTCACCACTTTAGTCAGGTGTAGTTCTGCTCCAATGCAAGGATACCGTTTAATAATTGTCTGTTCATAAAATCTGACTGGTACAATATTGTTCCAATACATCGTATATTCGCAATAAACCACAGAGATGTCTCAACAACACAAAATACATAAACACCCGGGAAAAATCCAACTATGCTGGAAAATTAAATAAAACACATGATTTGCATTGAAGAGCACACCATGAACCATATATCCAAATTGGGGGTTCTGTTTAGTTGTAGAGAGTCTCATGCCATGTATGGTGGCAAACCTAACCCCACGCGGGATTCGGTAAACCGAGATAGTGGTAGGAGAAGCTTATTTGAAATATAGGATACCTCCTTTGGAACCGACGTTTATATTACCGTTCCGGCAACCACCAGTCCTCTGGAAACTATCAGTTACACCCGAACCACCAGAAGTGGAATGGTCCCGAACCAACAGTCGGTTGCACGTGACTGAATTAAAGCACCCACACCTCAACCAATGCAAAGTCCAATCGACGGGAAAAAGGTGAAGAAACGCACAAAGCAAGAAACTACAACAAAGAAGAAAAAAGCAAACAAACAGCCAATTCCGTGGGACGCCTCAGGTTGGGCGTCTCTCTTCTCCACGCACGTGACGTGCATCCTCCATCGACCCATGCCACCAGTCGCCGTTCTCCACAATAACACACAAGCGTCAAGATCTATGGCATAACCCATTCTCTTTCTATTCCTTCCCTCCATTTTTTTCCCTCATTTTCCTACGCGGTCCCATGGGATGGGGTGGCAGTAGTTCCGTTCATGACCCCGCCCGAGGTGCGGGCGCGACATGTACAGTTCTCCATTTCCACCTCCGCCACTACTTCGGTTCTACTACTACATATGTTTCGTGTTTGCATGCGCCCCGGGGCCGTGTTCAGAGCGGCTCAGTTGAAACCCACACTGTTGATGAGCCCCCACTTTGGTCCCTCCAAGCAGTTGCGGGTTCCTCGGGTGCGGTTCCAATCCACCACTCCACCCAAACCCATCAAACCCACCAACCCAACCAATTCCACCAAAGCGCCATCCAAACCTACAGGCATCAAGGCGCTCGTGAAGGAGTATGGCTACTCGGCGCTCGGCGTTTACCTTTTCCTCAGTATGCTCGACTTGCCCGTGTGCTACCTTGTAGTGCACAGCTTGGGCAAAGAGCAGATCGAGGTGTACGAGAACCAGGTGAAGCAGTACTTTGGGTACGGCAAGTCTGACGCGGAGTTGGAGCATGAACAAGCGGAGGACCGTGTGAGCAGCCCGGAGGAGGAGAAGAAGGGCATGTTTTCGTGGTTTTCCTGGACGGAGTTTGCGCTTGCGTACGGAATCCACAAGTCGGTGTTCATCTTTGTGCGGGTGCCATTGACGGCGGCACTCACGCCGCTGATTGTGAAGTTGCTTCGGAGTTGGGGCTTCAAGATCGGCAGCGACCGTCTTGCCACCACTGCGGCCATTGCCAAGGACCTGATCAAGTCTGCGGCGGCCACCAGTGCGCAGTTCGGTACGCGTGCCACCAAGGGCAAGCGGTGGTGGTTTCTCTAAGCTACACGAGACTAGACGGGCTACGCCCTTTGTATATAGAATAAATATCGCGCCATAGAGATGGAAAGTAGGCGGAGCAGCGGCCCGAGCACCCTACGGTTTTGACACTCGGAGGTTGTCGATCAGATGCCAAGAATCCTCTTGCTCCGTTCATAAACATAAAACGAGCACGCCAGCATCGGGATCACCTTGAGGTATCCAATGGTCAATCCGACAAAAAAACCACGCAACCCTCCCTCGGCAAAGATCAACCGCACCGTGGTCTTGAACAGCAAAAACCCGCCATTGTCCACTGCTCCGCCCACCTGCATCCGCCGCCGGATCACCTCGAACGGGTACGCCAGCGTCTGCGACAACATCCCGGCCAAGCCGCCCGCCGCCAACTGCGCCGGAGCCGTGAGCGGTGCCCGCAAGTCGCGCGTGTTCACGTTCTCGCTGCCCTGCCGCGTCTGCACCACCCGCGTGGTGGGCACCGCCGCCTGCGCCACGCAGTACCGCGCCAACACCCGCAGGCGGAAGATGTCATGGATGATGTCGTGGGTGAGGAACGACACGCCCGCGTATGGCACCATTCCGAGCATGGTGGGGCCGAACCCACGATAGAAGTTCGAGAGCGGCGCCGCAAACGCCGGCACGTGGCGCCGCATGAAGTGGAGCCAGCGCGGGTCCAGCGCCCGGTGCGGCGGGTGCTCCGTGTACACTGCGCGCACGATCGCCCAGAGCCGCCCGCGCGGGTGGGCGACAAACTGCGGGTGCTGCGGGTGCACCAGCGCGTGAGCCAACAGCCGGGTCTCGAACGCCAACCGCACCCGCACGAGGTCGAGCGGGTAGGTACACACCACACTGGCAATGCCCAGAAGCAGCCCGGCCATGAACCGCCGCGCCCCGGTCTCGTAGCGGTCGTTGGGGATGAGCATGCTGCGGATCTGCTCGTACGCCACGAACTTGATCGCGGCGTAGGGGAAAATGCGCATGAGCGTGACCGAGTGGCCCTGGAACAACCCGAGCACGCCGTCATTGCGCACGATCTTGCGCCCGGCGCGCACCATGCCCACAAACAGGCCGCGGTACTGGCGGAACTCGGGGTTGGACGTCTGGAAGAGAATTTTGATCCGGTCGAGCGGTGCTATGAGGGTTTTGGCAGCAGACCCCGAAATGCCGCCGGCGATGCCCAGCCGGAGCACATACTCCATCAGGTTTTTGTCGATAGTCTTGACGTCGTCACGATGTCGCATGGCAACACAGAAAAGAGGAGGAAGCGAAAGCACTGGGAGCGCGGAAAGCTGGGGAAAAGTGCGGGTTCAACGAATGGCGGCGGGTGGGTTCAGCGCGGACGCAGGTGGTTGCAACGTGGTGGTGTTATGGTGGGGGTGATGCAACGTAGTAGTTTGGGTGGTGGTGGCAGTGTTTCCTGTCAATGCAAAGGCGCTATGGCGGAGGTGGTGGGCGAATGAGCGTCGTAGGCGTGTGGTGGGGAAGAAAGTGGTTGGTGCGGGTGATTTGGTCATGTGCGCGCATTACCATTCGCTCCACGGTGATTAGGCAATACGTCGGTGGGTCGGAAGAGATGGAATATGGGGGGAAAGGAACCGTTTGAGCCATTTTTGGATGGTCGGTGCCCGCCAAATCGGGGGCTTGTCCTGGGTATTTGTGTTGTCGACGATGGGGGTGGAGCGGGCCGTGTTACGAGCCCCGACCACGATCTCTATTGTGCTCCATTCGGTGCCGTTTCATCACCAGGGCCCAGTTCTCAATACGATAATTTCGGTAGCACCACCACATGTTATTTGTGGAAGAGTACGGCAATTGGATCAATTTTTTTGAGACTGGCCCTCTCCCCGGTTACTAAGCGTTTTGTAATGAACATCTTGTAGCGCACGACAGAAACGTGGAAACCAGTGTAGCGAAACTGGCGACTCATCCAGTCTTAATGGCAGATTGCACCCCGAAGCCGTCGCGAGGAGATCGGTACAAGCTCAACAATTGCGGCTGTCAAGGACGCTCGGATAATGAACTGCGGCTGGCTTTCAATCAACATTTCAACGGCATCAAGAATGCTCTGGGGTGTTTAAGATTTCAGCTGTAATGGGGCTGTCCAGTAGATGCAATCAAGAAAATTTATCAAGTAGATATGTTGTCGATGTGATTAGTCAAAACTATCTGTAATTGGAGTGTTTTCTTTGCCTATCAATCTTATCAATTAGGATTATCGATTAAAAATATCAATTAACCAGGAATTTCAATCCTGGAATCCTATCGACATTCTATCCGTTCAATTGCCAATATCAATCCTACTAATCTTTCAACGTATATCGTGAAAGCGGCTTCCCATAGCTGAATCCAAATGAACCCTCTCTCTACTCAGGCCAATCCATGATCCTACAACGCAACTAACCAATAATATCAAGGAAATAAATAATATGAACGACCATGCCATTCAACACACTGTCCATGCCCAAGGCAGTCCTGGTTCATGCCGCTGCCCGGAAGCCTGACGTCTTCTCTCGCAGATAGCTGGACGGCAGACGCCCCCGCACCAACAATGGCGCCAGCTCCACCAGCGCCACCACCACCAGCTCCGCACCATCCACCACCGCCAAGAGATCCACGTTCAACGTGTAGTGCTTCTGGTTCACGTGGGTCGCCCGCACCCGAATAGAGGCCGAGAACTGGATGCGCTCAAACCGGGCCACCCGGGAAATGCGTTCCGGAGGGTAGTGCTTCACTGCCGGAGCCTCCACATCACCGTCGCGGTCGTAGTGGAAGATCTTGCTCAACGACTCGAGCTTGGATCCGTTCCGCTTGTTGCACAGAAGCTTGACCGTATGGTGGTCCGGAAGGTCGCCCGGCACCGCAGCGTATGCCGGCACCGCATACTGCGGGCCCTTATCCCGCTTCGGTGTGTGTTGGACCAACGCGATCGCCACGTTGGGGTCGGAGCACTGCGCTCGCACCAGAAGCGCAAAGTACCGCACCGGCACCCGGCCGTGGGCGGAGTCAACGTAGTAGGTGTGGGCAAGAAACTGGTCCAAGTCCCAGTCATTGAACGAAAACGCCAGCACCAACGTGAAATAGTTGCGCTTGTACCCGATCCAGTTGCCGGCGTCCCCGAGTTCGAACCCGCGGTCGAGCCGCGCCGCGAGGTGGGGCGTGACCTGCTGGTTATGCGCGGTGTAGAGTGCGCGGCGCGCTACCGTGGCCCCGAAAGGAGGGCCTACACGGAACAAGTCGCGCGACCGCGGCGCCACCCGCCGAGCGCCGCCTGCCTCCTCCGCGCCTTTAGGGGGCGAATATGGGTACTGCGCGCCCTTGGTATACGGCGCCGCGGGCGGCATGGGCCCCATGTGCATGGGGATGGGAATGTCGAGATCGAGCGGGTCGTGGATGTAGCGGCGGTCGAAGCTGTCGCCGAGTGACATGGTCATGGGGCTGGGGACCTGCGGCGGTAGCGATTGCATCTGGTTCACTCTCTGGCCGACATGGGAGATCAGACCTGAAGGAATCTGGGAAGGAATCTGGGAAGGAATCTGGGATGGCGCCTGGTCAGAAATCTGCCCATTCATTTGCTGAAGCTGATTCTGGCCCAGGCGATTTTCCATTTGACCCATCTGATTCACCTGGCTTATCTGACCCGTCTGCTCAATTTGTCCAATCAGACCCATCAGACCCATCAGACCCATCAGACCCATCAGACCCACCAGACCCATCGGCCCCATTTGGCTCATTTGGCTCATTTGGCTCATTTGGCTCATTTGGCTCATATGGCTCATATGGCTCATATGGCTCATTTGGCTGCTCTCATGTTCAATCCGATCATGGATTTGCTCGTGGCTCTGAATCCGGTTCGGGACCCGATCGCGATTTTCACTCTCAACCTTGTCATACCGCATTCCGCCCATAAATCCGTATTCGCTGCTGAGACTCACCTCGTTAAGCGTGCTCATAGACTCTGTGTCCAACGGAGGCACGTCGTTTTCATTAACCGAAAGTATAGTGGACATGGTCGGTACTTAAAATCTGTATTCGGCGTTAGTAGTGTTTAGTGTTCTGACCGTTACAGTAACTGGTATTATGGACGATCGCTCGTTATCCTTCTTCGATCGCTTAATAACGTTTCTTGATCACGTCCACCTGATAACACTTAATCTTCACTTGATGATAACGTTCACTATTCCACAGGACAGCACTCTTGACCTTGTTATTCTCTAGTCTGATTCTCTCGTTACTATCTAATGTTGACTCCTGTTCCTTCGACTCGATCGTGTCTCCTCCTCAACTAATAGTACAACCTATCAAAAACTGCTCTCCAATGTGGTGGATTTTCGATTGTAAGGATTTTGTTTACCGGTATAACCAGTTGGGTGCAAACCAAACGTAAACAGAGACGTGGTTGTGGGCAGGAAAAAAAAGATATTAATGCGCCGTATGGGTTCCAAATACCACTATACGAAAGCCGTTTTGAACCTTTCGCTTGTCACTACTTTTGTGACACCAACAGTTTTGTGTTACAATGCGACTTCCACTGCGCTGGGCTAATTTTTTAATCCACATGCAGAACATCATCATTCTGTCGTAGAAAAAAATAATGACTCCTGCGCGATTCGAACGCGCGCATCTTACGATAACAGAACTTGAGTCTGCCGCCTTAGACCGCTCGGCCAAAGAGCCAATTGACGTTATTGATTCTTACAGTGTACATATACGGGGAATGTCGCATATATATCACGTAAAGTCAATATTAATTCATCAACCCAATACTTGAGTGATGCTAGACGATTTTTAGTGATACAAAAGTACCAAATATCTAAAAATATTCAAATAATAGACGCATATGCAGCCAAATAATATTATCCAGTTTTGAAGCACAAAATGTACACCTGAACATCTCTAATAACTGCAATATATATTATGCAATAAAACTTCTCCCAAGGTCATGAAAATCGATAAACAGAACGCAACCTTCTCTCCCCATAAAATTGGGCTTGAGATAATAAAGATTGTTCATTACCAATCATTACAGCCTTTATGGCCAAGTTGGTAAGGCACCTCACTAGTAATGAGGAGATCGTCAGTTCGAATCTGGCTGAAGGCATTTTTTCGCAGTCATGTGCTGCTGCAGCCGGTGTATCACTTATTATTCTTTTTTGCTTCTTTGTGTCCGCTGATGCTAGAAAATAATTTCGATTCAATCAGCCCCAAAATTGGTAGCGGCTCTCCAAAATGCCATTCACCTTATCCCGCCTGGTGCCCCGAAAATGCCGCTCCGATCGAAGTGGAGTCTATCCGTAGTATTTTTGATCGAATTGCTCATATATTTGGCTTCCAGGCGGATAATGCAGAAAATATGTTTGAATTTCTTATGTCTTTATTAGATTCCCGGGCAAGTAGAATGCCTTGCGATACTGCCTTACTTTCGGTCCACTCTGACTATTTAGGTGGGGACGCCTCGAATTACAAGAGGTGGTATTTTGCCGCTTATTACGATTTGGATCACGGCTACTCTGATACTACCGACATTAGACGCAAATGGAACCAGTGGCCCAAATTCTGGATCGGAGATTTCCCGTCAATGCCTGAATTTGATAATGATCGATCATCTGTTTGGGGTATGGACTACGCGTGGCGATTGCAGATGAGCAAACTCTCAGAAGCAGAGTTGGTGGAACAGTTGCTGTTATATTTGCTAATATGGGGAGAAGCAAATAATGTAAGGTTTATGCCTGAATGCATTTGCTTCATATACAAGTGTGCGGCTGACTATCTTTACAGCGATAGAGAAAAACCCGGCGTGGACGAGTTCCTGTTTCTCAATGAAATAATATCGCCTATTTACCGCTTTATCCGGGATCAACAGTTCGATCTAAAGGACAATCATTTAATTCGGAAACTGGGACTCGACCATGCTCAAATAATCGGTTACGATGACGTGAACCTGTTTTTCTGGTACCCTACCAACCTACTTAACTTAACACTCTCAAATGGCGAGAGTCTACACTTGCTTGAGAAAGGTTTACGCTACAGCCTGCTTAAGAATATCGTTTGGTCCAAGGTATTTTACAAGTCATATCTCGAAAAAAGGTCTTGGGGTCATGTGATTGTTAACTTTAACAGGATTTGGATTATTCATCTCTCAGTGTTCTGGTACTATTTTGCGATTAATACCCCCGCTTTTTACACCAGAGGATATCACCATGCACTGAGCACGAAGAGTGCACCGCAAGTACAGCTCACTATAATTGCATTGGGAGGAACGATATCCTGTATCATTTCATTATGTGGTACGTTCGGAGAGTGGTGCTATGTGCCTCGTTCATCATTAGGGCGTCAGTCTCTCTTGATGAGGTTCATTTTTCAGATTTGTCTTTTGCTCGTCAACGTGGCTCCAACCGTGTACATTCTCATGTTCAAAGGTTGGCGGGTATCTTCAAAAATCGGGTGCATAATTGGTGGTTGTCAATTGGCAATGGCATTATTAACTACGGTATACCTATGTGTTACCCCCTCAGAAAAGCTCTTTGTCTTTTTCGAAAGGAGAACTGACCCCAATGTTATCAAAACCAGAATATTCACTTCTGCATTTCCCAAAGTTTCTTCCAAAAGCAGCCTATACTCCATCTTGCTATGGGCAAATGTTCTTACTGCTAAATTTTTGGAGTCTTACTTCTTTCTCACTCTATCCTTGAAGGACCCGTTGAATATTCTTCTCACAATGAACACCAACCGCTGCACAGGTGATGTTTGGCTTAAGAAATTGTTATGTCAACATTTCGCTAAATTTTGTGCTGGTTTGTTATTGCTTACTAACTTTGTTCTATTTTTCCTCGACACCTATTTATGGTACATTATTTGCAACTGTATCTTCTCTACGATCATTTCGTATTCTGTCGGAACTTCAATTTTCAAACCTTGGAGAAATAAGTTCAGCAAGCTCCCGGAAAGAATTCTTTCCAAGATAGTTTACAGTCTTAATGAAAAGGAAAGCGAATTTGCCATTACGAAAATATGGAATTGCATTGTCATATCTCTTTATAAAGAGCATTTGATCTCAGTGGAACAAGTGAACAATCTAATTTATCAAAAGGAGACAGAAGAAGACTTGGTGGTCCTGAGTGGGTTTCGGAAACCTCTCTTCTTCAATTTTCAGGAAGATTCGGCATCAGCAAGTTCATCCAATTTCTTTACTTCTAATGCTGAGGCTTCTAGGAGAATTTCTTTCTTTGCTAGATCTTTATCTAGTCTGTTACATGCTCCAATCCCCATAGAAGCACTCCCATCTTTTACTGCTTTCGCACCTCATTATTCAGAGAAAATCATTTTAGAGATCAAAGAGCTTTTAAAAGAGAATGACAAGTCAAAGATCTCACTTTTGGAGTACTTGAAGAAATTACACCCGGAAGAATGGAAGGCCTTTGTGAAAGATACGAAGCTTTCCAAACATGTTACGTCTGTCACATCGATAGAAACAAATATTTCTATTAACTCAGATAAAGAATCAGATAAAGATGACAACACAGAGAGAACGTTCTCCAAATGGGATAACAAGAGCAGATTTGACGACATTCCATATGATTGCATTGGCTTCAAAAATTCTCAACCAGAATTCACCATTAGAACAAGGATTTGGGCCTCTCTGAGGTATCAAACACTCTTTAGAACAATATCTGGCTTCAGCAATTACGAGAAAGCTTTAAAGATCCTTTACTATCTGGAAAATTATAACCTCAAGCGAGAATTTTTGGCAGATGCTGCGGATCTTGAGGAAGAGTTGGATAATTTCTCTAAGAGGAAATTTAGATTGCTTGTAACCATGCAAAAATATCAGCAATTTACCGAAGAACAGATTGAGGCAACAAGAATTGTTTCAGAATGCTATCCCAACTTATACATCTCATATATTGAGTCAGAAGATACGGGGTCAGGTACATCTTATTACTCAGTATTGTTGAAGCCGGGAAGGGAAAGAGACAACACCGAAGGAAAGAAAAACAAAAAATTTAGAATAAAACTTTCCGGAGATCCTATACTAGGGGATGGTAAGTCTGACAACCAAAATCATTCAATAATATTCCAGCGAGGGGAGTATATCCAAGCAGTAGATGCGAACCAAGACAACTATATTGAAGAATGCTTGAAAATAAAATCAGTTCTAGCCGAGTTCGAAGAACTAAATTTGGATACAGCTTTGGAATATGTTCCCGGAACTAGTCATATTCCTCAATCTCTGAAGATTGCTATGGTTGGCGCGAGAGAATTCATATTTTCGGAGAATATCGGGGTATTGGGTGATGTTAGCGCCGGAAAAGAGCAAACCTTTGGCACATTATTTGCCCGAACATTGTCTAAGATCAATGCGAAGCTTCATTATGGACATCCAGATTTCATTAATTCCATATTCATGTTTTCGAGGGGTGGAATTTCTAAAGCTCAGAGAGGATTACATTTGAATGAAGATATATACGCTGGCATTAATGCTGTTAGCAGAGGAGGCATCATAAAACACTGCGACTACTATCAATGTGGAAAAGGGAGAGACTTAGGATTTGCTACAATTCTTAATTTTAGCACAAAAATTGGAGCTGGAATGGGTGAACAAACGCTTTCCAGAGAAGTTTTTTTTTTGGGAACAAGACTCCCAATTGATAAATTTCTATCATTTTATTACGCGCATGGAGGATTTCACCTAAACAATGTATTTATTATCCTCTCTTTGAATCTTTTTCTAGTGATTTTGGTTTTCTTGGGATCATTGAGTTACGAATCGATATTATGCGTAACTGATACTATTTCGAGGCCAGCAGAAGCAAATATTCCTTTTGGGTGTCATAATCTCGTTCCTGTTCTCGAGTGGATGAACCGGTTCGTTTTATCAATGTTCATCTGTTTCACAATATCGTTTCTTCCTATAACCGTTCAAGAATTGACAGAAAAAGGAATCTTTAAGACTTTTAAACGGATCATTTATCATTTTTTCTCTCTCGCTCCGCTATTTGAAGTTTTAGTGTGCAAAGTTTATGCAAAATCATTCACGGAGAATTTGAGGTTTGGAGGAGCAAAATATGTCGCTACTGGAAGAGGCTTTGCTACTCAGCGGGTAAAATTTCATGAGTTATATGCGAAGTATGCTGATGTTTCCATATATTCGGGAGGTTTTGGGCTATTAGTGACTGTATTTGCAACTATCACCATGTGGAGACCTGCGCTTTTGTGGTTTTATTTGACATCTTTTTCACTAAGCTTCTCTCCATTCATTTTTAATCCGCATAATTTCTGTATCCAAGATTTTATGCTTGACTATGGTCTTTTCTTGGGTTGGCTTTTTGCAGGTAATCATAGGTCTTCAGATAATAGTTGGGTAGCGTTCAAAAAGCTACAGCGGGCGAAGTACACGGGGTCTAAAAGAAATAAGCGAACAGATGAATCCAAATCCATTAAATTTATGGATTCATCTTCAAGATTTGGAATGAAGTTAGGAGAAATCGGAATTTCGCTTCTTCAAGCGTTCTTGTTCTTGCTTCCCTACCTATACATCACCGCCCAGGCAGGTGTACGAAATCCAGAACCGGTGGATCCACTTGCGAGAATTTTGGTTTTGACAATATTACCGGTGGCATTAAATTTGGTTATGCTTTTAACTATCTTCCCCTTTCTGCTTGTGATGGGAAATTTACTCGCCCTATGCACAGCGACCAGCCCCTCTATTTTCGCCGGCATGTCTTACATCTGGGGATGCATTGTATTTATTCTTTGCCTAGATGTGACCCTTATTTTACATGACTGGAATATCCCGCGTTCTTTATGTGCCATTATAAGTGTCATGAAATTTCATGACCTTTTGAGAACATTGGCATACATTGCATTTTTGTCCAAGGAGTATCAGGATCACCAGACCAATTTAGCATGGTGGTCTGGAAACTGGAATGCCAAGAAGTTTGGCTGGGCTGTTTTGTCTCAGCCATTTAGAGAAGTGATTGTGAAGACGTGTGACCTCACTCTGTTCGGCTACGATTTCGTGTTGGGCCATTTTTTGTTCACATCCATGTTCCCCGCGACGTTGATCCCTTTCGTCGACAAGGGACACACATATATTCTTTTCTGGCTCAAACCCACCAAAATTGTCCACGGACCAATATACTCGAAGAAGCAGAGGAGAAAGAGAAGAGCAGCTTCAATAGGGTATTCGGTCTTATTTCTCTCAGTGGTGGTTGGCACATGCGCGATGGTTGTGCTTCCGGCGATATTTCTCAAGGTATCGCAAGTAACGGCAGTGACACCAACAATATTTCGGCCGATGTTCCAGCCTAATCATCAAAACAAAAACGATACGGGCCCTGCATCACTTGGATCAACCCCGGGGATTGTCGATTTGATTACAGTTGCATAGTGGGTGCAACTGCCATGCATGGTGCACGGGTGCGTGGCCGGAATGTTTATATGTATTTACCACTTTGTTATCCACAGTATTCCTTGTATAGAACACGGTCCTGGACCTAAACATGTCCATGTCCCGA
Source organism: Clavispora asparagi (assembly GCA_030573135.1). Taxonomy (NCBI): domain Eukaryota; kingdom Fungi; phylum Ascomycota; class Pichiomycetes; order Serinales; family Metschnikowiaceae; genus Clavispora; species Clavispora asparagi. The sequence goes on from JAJMCU010000050.1 coordinate 20,955, forward strand.
GATAAAAGCGAGAGATTACGGCAGTGGGGAGAGATCAAGGGCTCCGACAATTTCCTTGACGATCTTGATGATTTCAATGACAGCGTGATTCCAGAATTCAAAACAGTCCGGGTTTCAGGAAACCCGGACATGGTCGCTACGTCATCACCAGTGAAACGAAAGGGCCCCCGTGCCACTATATCACCCGGTCTTCATTTGAAACTGGATGAAGACGACGATGCATTTGGATTTGAAGAAGGGTTTGGTAAAATGGAGTTGAATCCGGAGAATTTCCGTCTTAACACTATTCGGCTTACGCCGACGCAGAACGATAACAGATTTCTGCCTCATACCCTCTCGTCTGCCTCTCCAGTTAGGAGACGCTCGTTGAGCAATTACAGCGAAGGAACGGATACAGATATCACGGAAATGAACGAAGAGGATTTTGAGGATATAGATGATATATTTGGCAAGGAGGAAAGTGGCATCTACAGCAGCGGCGGAAAGAGACAGAACGTGGCAAACATCAGCAAGGCCAGCCAGATATTGACGGAGAAAAAGCTGCAACTTAGAAGACAGGCGGAGTTGGAAGACGAAGAGCTATTTGAGAAATACCAGCATCGTCATGGCGACGAAGTGCACACCCTTCGGCTCAAAGATCTCAATAGGTTCAAGCAGGTGGCCAATATTGACGAGGATGCACTTGAGAATGAGCATACGGTCAACTATGAATATACCCGGGATGACAACGAATCGTTTGAAAATGGGTTTGATGATAATATACCCCAGCGGTTGGAGGCAACCAAGTTGAAGCAGTTCCAATCGCAACCCAACATTGCGCGGTTGTCACAAAAGGTGTCGATGCCCGCTTTCCCCAACTCGTTAAGTACTGCTGCTCCGACCAAGTTTCGGTCCACCATGGATTTGGCGGGCCAATTGAACGACGAGCATCCGTTTTTCAACAACAGCAACAAGTTGATCCGGAAACTTGATCGCATGCCCTCGTTCCGGCAACCAAAGGATGCTGGCCGCAAAATGAGTAACGACGACCAGCTCAACTACGACATGGAGCGGAAGAAGAAGCAGCTTCTCGAAAAGTACATGGAGATCACCGAGAAACAGAAACAGCTCAACACAAGCCCCCAGAAGCCCCCTAAAAAACCGAAAGCACGGCACAGCAAAAGGGGAGTAGGATTACTAAAGTATCTTAACGATCGCACGGCGGCGCCGACGATAAGTGGAAACGACAAAATGAGATTCAATGCTGCGGTGAAACGATGGGAGGGAAACGACCATGACTTGCTCAGATTTGAGGAGCAGGTTGATACTCTTCGGGCAAAAAAGCCATCTTTGATCACACGGAAGGAGTTTTCGGGTCACCCCGAGAAGATTTCGGGCAACATGTTGTACGATGCGGAAAACATGCGGTGGATCAACCTCAATAAGGTCGACGAAGAGAATCTTGATGTGTTTGACGAGTTGTCTGATCTAGAACACGACGATATCCCCCAGTATCAAGGCGCAAAAACCGTTGGCGAACGCGGGGTCAGTGCATTTACACAGAGAACGATTCTGACGGCATCAAGCGACCAAAGTTGGGGGCGGTCCAACGCGGGCGAAGAATTCCAGCTCAACAGCAGGCTTGCGAGCAGATTTGAGAGAGAGGAGCAAAAAATACAAAAGAAGACTCATCACTGGTTCGGACCACACGAGCAATACCATCTTGACAGAAGAGCGTTTGATTCGGAGTATTTCTGGGAAATACGCAAGATGGTTATGGACAACAGCGGACAGTAGCAGCATAATGAACATGAGCTAGACATCAATGTGGACTCGTTACAACACCGCAAGGACGGGGACCATAGATCAAGGTACGGATATTCTTCCCAGTCTACAAAATACTACAGCATGAACAAACAAATATACATTTCGTCTAAGCCAAGGCCAAAGCAGCAACCATCACGGCACCAACAATGCTGGACCAGACAGAAGTAGATACCGAAGCAGCACCAGACTTGCTCTTGCTAGAAGAAGAAGCGGTGGAAGAGGCGGAGCTGGAGTTGGAGTCAGAAGAGCCAGAAGAACCAGAAGAACCGGTTTCCTCGGACTCAGAGTCAGTGGTGGCGTTGGCAATGTCACCCGACACCGTGCCCAAACCGGAAGCACCAGCAGATGAGAGCACAGCGGTACAGGACGAGGCAGTAGAGGCAGATTGGGTGGTGGCAGAACCGGAGAAGTCACAAGCATCAGAACCCAGGCCGTTCTCCTCGTAGTACATGTTGAGCACGAAGTTCAATTGTTGCTTGGCGTTACAAGGAGAGTAGGCACCGTAGTCACCGGTGGTACCGTTACCCGAGATACCAGAACAGTCGATGATACCACATACGTAATCGAAGAGGTCGGTGTAGTCATCGGAGTCAACCGAGTCGTCAACCACACAGGTCAAGGACTTGTCCATACACTCACACACGGCCACATCTGGGGTAGGAGGCAACACCGTGGCAGCAGCCCAGTCCGCACCGACCGAAGGGCAGGTGGTGACGGAAGCAGAAGTAGAGGCAGAGTCGGCGGTGGCCAAAGATGGGGAGATGGAGGCAAGTTGCGACTTCAAGTTGTTAAAGTCGGTCAAGGTCTTGACGTCACCGGAGCTGTCGATCGACACCAATCCGTAGTCGTTGGCTTCTTGGAAGTACATGTACACAATACCACCGGACCACACGTCGGTCATCTCTTCGGAGTAAATCGCCTGGACCTCAGTGAAGCCTCTTGGGGTCACCTTGTTGCAGCCGTACTCGGAGAAGAAAATAGGAATGCCCAAGTTCTCGTACTGGGTGGTGATCTTTTGGTAGCCGGAGGTCTTAAACGTGGAGCTTCCACACCACTCGTACATGTTGATACCGAAGAAATCGGCTCTGACGTCCTCGTCACCGCAAGCAAAGTATTCGGCCAAGTCCACACGGATATCGGTGTCATCGTTGGCGGAGTAACCCACAGGAATGGTACGGTAGCCCTTCTCCTTGATGTAGGCCTTGGTGTCTCTGATGGCAGCCTTGACGTAGGCAGAGGCATCGGTGTTGGACACCTCGTTGGTCACCTCGTTACCGGCAAAGAAACCCAAGATGTTGGTGTAGTTGTGGAAGTTGTCAACCACCGAGGTGTAACGCGAAAGCAACTCGGTGTTCCAGGCGGGGTCCAGTCTGTCGATGGACTCCTCGGGGTCGGACAAATCGGCAATGACGTAGATACCCGCGTCTTGCAACGCAGTCATACACTCGGTGTGGTCGAGCGAGGTGTTCAACGCATACACACGGATGACGTTGGTACTCAACTCTTGCAAGTAAGGAATGTCTCTCTTACAGGTGTCGGCGTCGGCCAACGGGTCGACAAAGGTCTCGCCCGCGGTAGCGTTGACGAGGTCGGCCTGGTAGGCCACACCCTGCAACAAGAACTGCGAGCCGTTGTTGGAGTAGAAGAATTTGTTGCCGATAATTTCGATCTCGGGCAAGTCGGCGGCGGAGGCGGCGCCAATGACCATGGCCACGGACGCAAGCACAGATTTGAACAACATGGTGGAGGGTGAAAGAACAGGCGGAAGAAAAAAAAAAAAAATCCCAGAAAATTCGAACAAATGGGCTCGGGCTTTTTTAAGAACTTCATGCGCCCCATTACGCACTGCCAAAACTGGACACCAAAACAATGCGGTATCTTTGGCGCGTCGAACCTGGACGGCCCAAAACGTCATTTCGTATTTTGCCCCGGTTTATATCGGGCGGTGTCTGTGGTATGGGGGTTTTTGACTTCCATCGCAATAAGGTAGCCGTGTATACCTTCACGGTGGAGGGGTGGATCTACAGTAAATTTTTGCCTGGTTAGGGGAGATGGTGGGTTATGACCGGTGTTGACAGCTGTTTACGGGCAGGCTCACAATGGCGCCGTCAAAACCGGAGGATATTTTCTACTGCCATGTATTTACATTGGGGCTGGGGGCTTGGCTATGATTTGTTGCTCGAGCCTGCTGTTCATTGCTTGATTCCCCTCGTGGGGCTATAGGGGCCACGGCCACCTGTGATGCTATTGGTGTTTGTGGGCAATTATCCTGCAGTGACGACAAACACGCACGGCGGCTATTCGGCGGGCACCTTCCCGCTCCGCCCGACTCCGGTTGCATCGGTCCCGAACGCGCCGCCACAGCAACGTAGGGCCTATCGGCCGATAATATTTCCTGAAACGGCTACTTTTGCTTAGGTGCGGTGTTATTCCGCATGTGAACTGCGCCTGCAATGCAGGCGCATGATTCAAATGGTGCGTGCGTGGATGCATGGGCTAGTGGATGTGGTAGTGTGAGGATCGGTGCGTGGGTGCCGGCCAGTTTCTGATTTACTGTTTTGAGCGCGTTCTGGGCCTGTCAAAATTCACGCTCGTCAGCTGCGGCATGGGTTAGCCGCGAAGCCTAGTATCCATACCTGTAATTGTTGCAGGTGAATTTAACCGTTTTCCGTCATAGGTGCCCACCATGGTTGTTGCGTCCACCGTGCATGCGGCATTAGCAGTGGGATTGATGAACCTCTTTGCCGAGGAAATTGGTCCCTAACGTGTATCGCCAGATCTGCACCGTCAGATCTGGATCGTCAGATTTCGATCGTCAGATCCGGGTACTGGGGTGCGCTCATTGTTCAACCTCCCTACACCGGAAAGTGGCTGGTGGGTATTATTGGTGTTTCTTCAAATACCCTGGACGCGTAGCTTCTACTCCCATGGTAATTATCCCCATGCTGCCAGTGCCTGGCAGGAAAATATGTCCGACGGGGTTGTTTCCGATAACTGCCAAGTTGTTGTCCGGCCATAGATACCCACCGTTTCCGCTCTGCTCCGCTTCAGTGGACATGTGCGTATTGTTGCCCCCGGGGGTATTTCCAAAATCCCCTACTCTCTGTTCTCAATGCATTAATAATTCTTCACTATTTCTAATTTAGTCCCTATTCTCAATATTTAATGTTTCTTTCACTACTCCCGAACGTGTTGTTTTGGTCTCAACTTCATGGCACGTGCACATAGTTAGCCCATTTGGCCATGCTTGCTGTCAGTACCACATCTGCCATAACTCCTGGTTGCTCAGAGAATCACGCAATATTTAATGTCCCACCCCGTATGTTTTATCAGTCTGCCACATGCCTTCGATTTCTCGTATTTTCGGATAATTATGCGTTGGCCGATAGTTCAATAGTTCCGCATATGTCCGAGCAGTGCCAAGGCCCGAATTTCGTGATCTTCCAGCGGCCGTTGCTCAAAGTTCCCAGGTAGTGCCATTCACGCCGTAGGCCGCTTTGAGATTCTACAATGATATTTTCACGTATGCGGTACGCTGGAGCCATATGGCGCACCCAGTAACCGGACGGTGTTCTCACCGTCATTATGGGCACATCACTAGATTCACTGTCACCGGATTTTAAGTCACCCGCTTTACTACTGGATTTCCAGTTACCAGAGTTTCCAGTTACAAGTATCATCTGGCCCTATCGACCTTACCCTTATTTTCGTCTTTCTCTGCCCACCACCTGTTCCGCAAATGACAGGAAAAACCCTCCGCCTGAAGTTTCCAAACGTGCATTTCTTCACGACTGACCCGTAACCAGCAACTTCGAACCCAGAAACCCCACTTGCACTGTTTTCGCCGGAACCTGCTCTGCGGCGCCAGTCGCACTGACGACATTATGCGTCTATGCGGCACCTCCCCCTTGTGGGTCGGAACAATGGAGAGAAACCATGTCGGAACAACCACCGTGCCACTGGAGCTCCGTGTCTACCAGCAAAACCACGGGGGAAAAAAACGCCTACCCCGCGCCCGCCCCGCAAACAACGATTCCACTGCGTAAAATTTCGCCATCTCGCCACGCAAAACACCCCACCGGTGGCGGGTGGCATGCACCCCGCACCCGTGCCTCCCAGCCCACCTTCGTCAACCCACGTAAATGCGGGGCCACTTTTCGAACAGCAGAAAAACAGAAAAACTACCACTTTTCATGAGCGAAAAAGAATCAGCCTCCGGAATGGAGATCTACTTGCGCTTCTCCGATGACATGGAGAAGGACTACTGCTTCCAAATCACCACCGACGCCCTGTTCAAGCTGTTGTTGAAAATCTTCACCACGTTGCCGATTTCGTTGCGCCCCAATGTGTTTTACGACCTGGTTCCCCAGGCGTTTGTGGTTCTGACTTCTCCGGGCTACTTGACCGAGGATGGCGCGGTGCTCTTTTCCTACGAAACCGACCAAAAGCGCTTCCAAAAGAAGGTTGCGTTGAGCGACATTGTCGCGGAGTCGTGCTGGCCGGGCCAGTTGGTGTTGCCGGTGTGGAAGTTCAACTCGTTTGCGTTTTACTCGTTTGTGTCGTTTTTGGCGGCGTGGCTCTACACCGATTTGCCCGACTTTGTTTCGCCCACACCGGGCCACTGCTTGACCAACTACACCAGTAAGTTTTTGGCCAACGTGGGCCACTACTATGGCTACCACGAGTTGGCGGACAGACTTCTTGCCGATGTGTTGGAGGAAGTGGGAATCGGTGCCCAGTGCATCTTCTTTGTGTTCCACATCTTGAAGTTGTTGGGAATCTTTTTCATTGTGTATGGCGGTCTTTTCAATCCCACGAGGATCTTGCGGAACCCGTTTGCTTCTCAGCCGGAAGTGACCAAGGAAGCCTTGGTTGAGTTGGGCTGGACTGGCTCCAAGCGGGGCAACGCGGACGAGTACAAGGACCACTACCGCGAGGTGAAGATCAAGGAGTACGGCGGAATGGTTCCTGCGCACCAAGCAGGCTTGTTCACCAAGTTGAAGAAGTTGGGTGTGTTTTTGGGCGAGGGCGAAGGTTACAACACGCCTGTTTCGGCGGAAAGATCCTTCTCCGACATCACGAACGAAAAGTTTGTCTTGAGCTACGGATACTTTGTCAAGTTGGGCGAGCACTTTGAGCGTTTCATTGCGGACAAGCTGACGGACGAGGTTTCGGCCGCGATCAAGGAATTCCGTCGCTATGGTCTAATCAATGCCAGCGACGAGATCCATGCCGTGGTGGAGGCGAGAAAGGAGGTTGGTGACGCCAAGCTCAAATAGGCGGTGCGGGGGTGACGTTTGTGTATAGAACAATTGTGCAGTTAATTTTGTGAGTTTTCGAGTGTTTACTTGACGGCTACTTGGGTTTGATTACTTGGGTCTTTTGGTATTGTTTAATGTTATTGCTTCTGATCAAGGCGGCGAGCGAGGGTAGTTTCGCGGAATTGCATCATTGCCTCGTTGCGATGGACAATAGGGAGTGGTTGATTCGGGGGAATACATCAAATATCAGTATTTTCAGGCGTATCGTCTAACCATCCCAACCGCCCCGTATTTTTCCTTATGCCATATCTACGTCGAGAACTCTTCGATCTCGGGTGCGCATATGCGATGCATCAGCGACTACCCGAAACGCGTTCGTATGTACTGACAGAAACGGTTAGAGAAAGAGTTACCAGGAAGAATCAGCTTTCCAGAGCTATTGGACGGAAGTTCTCCTGGACCCGATCTAGGATAAATTGTTCTGTTGCGGTGGAGAAATCCGGTTTGCGATGGAGTTACCCATCAAGATTTCCTCGTCCGACATGTGTCGGTGTTCACAGTTCTCGAGACGGCAAAACCGTGAACCCTTCCCTAAACCCGTACCACCCAGACATATCAAGCACGTAGGTTCTACAAGTGACACCAACCCAATGGAACCCAATGGAACCCAATATGCAATATTCCGCCGTATACCAACCACACCAACCTTGACATACGATCCACCCCCGTGGATCAATGCAGGTGGCCCAACAACCATCGAATACGACTGCGGTCCCCGTCCCTGCAAAATCGCACATGAAAAAGAGCGACGGAGGCACGGGTGCACTATGACTCAATAAAAAAAAATCAACGCCGCAACCGGCACTGACTCTGATCAGTGCACGTGCGATTGCACACGGAAGGGTTTTCGCCAATAGCTTCACGGCCCTTCTCGTGCTCTCCCCGTATTACCAACCCCCGAACCAATGCCAATTGCCCTTCCGCTCCGAAAATGGCCCAGATTGCCCCGGAAAATTCCGACATTCTTCCGCATTTCCCCATCGCGACCCACAGTGGATACAGCGACTTCGATGTCGCGGGCCGGTGGGCCACCGGATACGACTCCTGCACATAAACGGAGATTTTAATTGAAAAATTGTGGGCGATAGTGCACCCAATACGGCTATATAAGAAGGTCCCCCCGCTCGGTTCAATTTTTTTTCCCATAGTTAAACTTATCAGTTTTTTCTACTAATATCACAATGGTTCAATCCTCCGTTTTAGGTTTCCCCCGTATCGGTGCCCAGAGAGAGTTGAAGAAGGTCACTGAGGCTTACTGGACCAAGAAGGTCACTGTTGACGACTTGTTGGCCAAGGGTAAGGAGTTGAGAGCCCACAACTGGAAGTTGCAAAAGGACGCCGGTGTCGATGTCATTGCCTCCAACGACTTCTCCTACTACGACCAAGTCTTGGACTTGTCCCTCTTGTTCAATGTCATTCCAGACAGATACACCAAGTACGACTTGGCCCCAATTGACGTTTTGTTCGCCATGGGTAGAGGTTTGCAAAGAAAGGCCACCGAGACCGAGGCTGCCGTTGATGTGACCGCCTTGGAGATGGTCAAGTGGTTTGACTCCAACTACCATTACGTCAGACCAACCTTCTCCAACTCCACCGAGTTCAAGTTGAACACTGCCGCCGGCTTGAAGCCAGTGGTTGAGTACTTGGAGGCCAAGGAATTGGGCGTCGAGACCAGACCAGTCGTTGTTGGTCCTATCTCTTACTTGTACTTGGGTAAGGCCGACAAGGACTCCTTGGACTTGGACCCAATCTCTTTGTTGGACAAGTTCTTGCCCGTTTACAAGCAATTGTTGGCTGAGTTGTACAAGGCCGGTGCCAAGACCGTGCAAATCGACGAGCCAGTGTTGGTTTTGGACTTGCCTCAATCCGTGCAAGACTTGTACCAATCCACCTACGAGCAATTGGTTGGTGAAGGTTTGCCAGAGATCGTCTTGACCACCTACTTCGGTGACGTCAGACCAAACTTGGCTGCCATCAAGTCCTTGCCAGTTGCCGGTTTCCACTTTGACTTTGTCAGAGGCGCGGAGCAATTCGACGAGGTTGTTGCTATCTTGAACGACAAGCAAGTTCTCTCTGTCGGTGTTGTCGACGGTAGAAACATCTGGAAGACCGACTACACCAAGGCCTCTGCTCTCGTGAACAAGGCCATCGAGAAGCTCGGTAAGGACAGAGTCATTGTCGCCACTTCTTCTTCTTTGTTGCACACCCCAGTTGACTTGAAGAGTGAGTCCAAGTTGGACCCAGTTATCGCTGACTGGTTCCAATTTGCCACCCAAAAGTTGGACGCCGTCGTTGCCATTGCCAAGGACGTGTCCGGCGAGGATGTTGCCGAGGCCTACGCTGCCAACGCCGCCTCCATCAAGGCCAGAAAGGAGTCCTCGATTACCACCAACCCTAAGGTTCAAGAGAGATTGGCCACCATTTCCGAGGCCCTCTCCACCAGAAAGTCCCCCTTCTCCGACAGATTGGCGGCGCAAAAGGAGAAGTACAACTTGCCTGTGTTCCCAACCACCACCATTGGTTCTTTCCCTCAAACTAAGGACATCAGAATCAACAGAAACAAGTTCGCCAAGGGTACTATCACCAAGGAGGAGTACGAGAAGTTCATTGAACAAGAGATTGAGACCGTTGTCAGATTCCAAGAGGAAATTGGCTTGGATGTGTTGGTCCACGGTGAGCCAGAGAGAAACGACATGGTTCAATACTTTGGTGAGCAATTGGAAGGTTACGTTTTCACCACCAACGGTTGGGTTCAATCTTACGGTTCCAGATACGTCAGACCACCAATTATTGTCGGTGACGTTTCCAGACCAAAGGCCATGTCGGTCAAGGAGTCTGTCTACGCTCAATCTTTGACCAAGTTGCCAATGAAGGGTATGTTGACTGGTCCAGTCACCTGTCTCAGATGGTCTTTCCCAAGAGACGATGTCTCCCAAAAGGTTCAATCCTTGCAATTGGGTTTGGCTTTGAGAGACGAGGTCCAGGACTTGGAGGCTGCCGGTATTACCGTCATCCAAGTCGATGAGCCAGCTATCAGAGAAGGTTTGCCATTGAGAGCCGGTCAAGAGAGATCGGACTACTTGAACTGGGCCGCTCAATCTTTCAGAGTTGCTACTTCTGGTGTCGAGAACTCCACTCAAATCCACTCTCACTTCTGTTACTCTGACTTGGACCCTAACCACATCAAGGCCTTGGATGCTGACGTTGTCTCTATTGAGTTCTCCAAGAAGGACGATGCCAACTACATCAGAGAGTTCTCTGACTACCCTAACCACATTGGTTTGGGTTTGTTCGACATTCACTCTCCAAGAATTCCATCCAAGGAGGAGTTTGTCACCAGAATCGAGGAGATTTTGAAGGTCTACCCTGCTGACAAGTTCTGGGTTAACCCAGACTGTGGTTTGAAGACCAGAGGTTGGGAGGAGACCAAGGCTTCTTTGACCAACATGGTCGAGGCTGCTAAGGAGTTCAGAGCCAAGTACTAAACGTGAGTGCTCAAGCCCCATGTATTATGCATTGCAGTTATTCAATTCTTGTTTACTTGCTGTATCACATTTATTCAACATTAATGTGATTGTATCGTGATGAAGATTATGATCAAATTTTTATTTTCAGTTTTTGGGGTATTAAAATCAAGTGGGATTTCAACATCGGTATCTAATAAATGTTATCAAATTAAGAATATGTAGAGACGTCGGGGATGTGGAGTGTAAATTGGGAGTTCATGCAGCCGCAGTTTGAGGTTCTGAGACGATTTAATTTACACCAGAACCATGGCTGAGCAATACTGCTACTGTTATGGAACCAGATATGCGTGCCCGTAGCATGGTCGTCAAGGCAGCTTCCATCAACAGGAGCAAATAGGGCCATTAAGCATATTAGTTGCGCTTGCAATTTAGTGTTGTACTAATTTAGTGTTGTACTACAATTACTCGTGACTTATTGTTTATCGGTGTATCACGGGAGTTACCAGTGTAGCACCAAGGTACACTGTTGTAGCTGGTGTAGTACTAAATCCCAGCCATCGTAATCTCAGGGAGTGGTGTAAACATATGGTTCGAAGCACAGTATTAATTTAAAGTATCATTTATCTGGTCTGTTTTCCGTGGCGTTGTTAGTGCAACATGTAACGCTATTCAGAATGCATACCATTTGTACAATGGATCTTTCATGTCAATCAAACGATGTGGTCAATCGAACTCTAGCGTGGGTCCGAGCGCCCCATGGACCTTTTCGCGCCCCGCCCTTCTGTTCCTCACCATTCCTCACTATTTGCGCCTGCACCAATCTCGCGCTTTCACCTATCCACAACTCTCTTCATGTCCGCCACCAACTTGACCGACAGTTTTGTGGCTGTAACCGGTGCTTCCCCGTCGTTGGCTCAGCAGTATCTTGCTCGCAACAACAACGACCTCGAGGCCGCCATCGAAGACTTCTACGACGGCGAGAAAAACGCGCCCGCCGCCAAAACGAAACCGATCAAACCCGCCTCCAGGGGAATCCGCACGTTGCGGGACTTGGGCGACGACGACGACGAGGAAGACCGCACCAATCCCAATCTTTTTACCGGCGGCGAGAAGTCCGCGTTGCAGGTGGAAAACCCGGACAAGGACAAACAGCCGCTGATGGTGGAGCGGATCTTGCAGCGCGCGCGCGAACAAATGGGCGAGGAGGACGACCGCGAGTCTGCGGTCGCGCCGCCCGCATCGTTTTCGGGCGGAGGGTTCAAGTTGGGCGACCTGTCGCAGGCGCTGCAGCCAGTGGCGGGTGCGCCGCGCGCGCCGGAGAAAGTGTCGCGCGAAATCGTGTTCTGGCGCCAGGGCTTCACGGTGGGCGACGGCCCGTTGAACCGGTATGATGACCCGGCGAACGTGCGGGTGTTGGAGGACTTGCGCCAGGGGCGCGTGCCGGTGCTGATTTTGGGCGTGGACTTTGGCCAGGATGTGGATGTGTCGGTGCAGCGCCGTACCGACGAGGATTACGTGGAGCGCGCGCCTGTTGGCGGGTTCCTTGGCTCGGGCCAACGCTTGGGGCTGCCAGTGCCGGGAGATAGTGCTTCTCCGGCGCCCGAGGCGGTGGTGCCGGCGGTTCCTGCGGCGGCCCCGGCTCCGGCGGAAACGGGTGACTCACCGGTGCAGATCCGGTTTGCCAACGGCAAGCGGGTGGCGCGGCGGTTCAACAGCTTGGACTCGGTGGCGGAGGTGTATGCGTTTGTGCGGCTGCACGAGCATAACGACCCGCTGCGGGAGTTTGTGCTTTCGCATGCGTTTCCGGTGCTGCCTATCGCCGAGTCTGCGGAGCAGACAGTGGCGGATGCCAAGTTGAAGAACGCGGTGCTTGTGCAGAGATGGAAGTAGGAATACGACGTGTGACTGATAGGGGACGAATATAGCCATGGTTTAGAAGGAACCGATTTTGATATGGACACAAGAATGCTGGATGCGATGTAGTGAAAATGGAGAGCAGTACGATTTAGTCAACGGAGGATAGGTTGAAACCAGCGGAAATGGCAAGGTAGTAGCGTCGGAGTGCTATAGATGGAATTTTTGATTGGTTATTCTGTTGTGCTTGAGATAGTTTATGCTGTTGTACTTGAGACGGTCAATCATGTTGTTCTTGAGATTGTTTATGCTGTTGTACTTGAGACGGTCAATCATGTTGTTCTTGAGATAGTTTATGCTGTTGTACTTGAGACGGTCAATCATGTTGTACTTGAGATAGTTTATGCTGTTGTACTTGAGACGGTTAACCCTGCTGTACTTGAGATAGTTTATGCTGCTGTACTTGAGACGGTTAACCCTGTTGTACTTGAGATAGTGTATTCTGTTGTACTTGAGACGGTTAACCCTGTTGTACTTGAGACGGTTCATTCGGTTATACTCGAGACGGTCAATCATATATGCTGTCATGGTGAACAAAATTATCTGTCATGGCGAACAGAATGCGCCATAAATTGGTAACGACATAACCCAGGTGGAGACCCGTCGAAGCGAACATTCACGTGGCCAAAGCTATTTTACTGACTTGTGTCACTCTTCCTGTAGTCAACTGAATAGTGGAATATTTTTGATTAGCATGCTTAGAACGCTGGCTAACCTATATAGACCGCAAATAGATAACAGGCAGTGGGTAGAGCAGCATAAAAATCCAATAGAGGGATAAGACAAAGAGGGGTTTAGATATAGAGGAATTCTATCACCAGAAACCGACAGCACATCCACAGACGATTATTCAACTGATAATAGTCGAATTACCGACAGACAGAAGTAATGCAGACAGACAAAATGCAGAAGAAGGAATTGACCCACAGAATGATATATTAAATACACGGGATTCATCAGGACAGTTATTACAGACGGTATAGTTTGAACAACTAACAGCCACATGGCCCATTGATCAAGAGCATGGTTCCGATAAATTCACCTGAGAGCCACGACCCAGAGCCATAGCAAAACCAATCTCCCCCAAAGACCAGAGTCTAAATGGCGCACCAATGCTTCCGCACCGATCGCATTCGCACCTCACCAGACAGGCCATTTCGCGCGAAGATCATCTCAACTTCTCACCATGCTCCGTCTACGGCACATGCCGCCGCCTCTCAGGTGGCGCCGAGGGTTTCGGACGCGATGGTTTTCCCAGAATAACAACTATTTTGACCCAACCCACTTGGTGCAGAGGGAGGCAGAGAAAGAGTCAGACCGCCAGAACAGAAGCCCAGACAATGACCCAAGGACAGACAGAGAAGCGGCCAGAATAACCGCGACCGAGAGAGAAACCATGAGAGAAACAGAAACAGTCGCCAAACACACAGAGACGTTAAAATTGCACCGCATACCCACCGTCATATCCCAGGGACGACTGGCGCTTACACCACCGCCCAAGTCCGGTGCAGATTTGCCTACGCGCCCAAACCACAAAAGAAAAAACCTTCTGGCCGCAGCGCGCACTCTCATTGACCAGGCGCTTCCCAGCGTGGGCGCGCACTTCCCGCCCGTGGAAATCACCGATCCCCGCGTGCTCGCGCATGCGTTGGCCCACACATTTGCGCCCGCACCTTGGGCCGCGGCCACCGACGTGCGCGCACCCATGCCCGGGTCGGTGGTGGAGTTCCGTGCCGGCGCGGCTGTGCGCCTCGGCATAGTGGAGCGCGCGCCCGCCGCCCTCTTTGACGAGCGCGCTAACCGGTTGGCGGTGCGCACACTCGACGACGACACCGCCGTGGTGCCGGTGCACGACATCACGTTTGTGGCGCCCCAGGTGCTTGCAGAACAGTGGCAAAACGGCGACTTTTCCGATTTTGTAGCCGTTTCTCCCGCAGCGTTGCTTGTGCACCAGTTTGTCGCTCTCGCCGACCAGTACCACCCGCAGGCGGTGCACGCGTTGCACAAACATCATGCGGCGGTGGCGGCGGACTGGGCCGCGCCCACGTCTCTTGCTGCAGCTGCGGCGGTGGTGTGCGCCCCGCGCGAGTTACCGTCGTACTTCCACCAGGGCGCGCTCCTCTGGGCGCTTCATCGGGAAATGAGTACTGACGCGGCGCGGTGGAGCGTGGCGGCAGCGGTTCCGGCAAATGTGGCGTGGCGGCGGTGCCTGAATCACGTGGCACCGGCACTGGTGTATTTGGCCAATTCGGTGGCGACCATGGACGCGGTGACCGAGTTTCTCGCATCGCCCGATACAGAGGTGGAGGCGGTGGACCTGGTCCTTGCCGACCTCGTTGCGCGGCCACGCGCGCCAGACGAAGTGGCGCACCTTTTCAATATCTGGCAGCGCCGCCATCGGGGGGCAGTTGGCGCGCTCCGCCATGCAGTGGCACACCCGCACCCGTGCATCATGGCCCGGTTGGCGCGGATGCGTGTGTTTGGAAAGTCCAAAATCACAGACATTGACGCTGGCAAGATGTTTCAAGGCGAGACTTTTGAATCCGTATCTTCAGATGCTGCAGTTTCGTCGCGCGATGTCTACCAACTTCTAGTCAGCGCACGGGTGTACGACACTGCTACCGATATTCTCTACTCCAGTGGTGCGGCGGGCACGCCCCGCTCGCTGTTCGCGGTGTCGAGCGCGGCGGATCTTCTGTTGCTGCCTGCAGCGCAGGCGTACGAGCGCGACCGCCCCAACGCAGATCATTTCCCCCACCTCCGCTCGCTCCGCCCCTACTACTCCGACTTGGTGGTGTACGCCGTGGTGGGCACGCCGTTTGCGTTCTCGCTTGAAACTGTCAGCACCCGACGCTACAAACTCAATGTGCACGTGCTGGATGTGGCGGCACAAATCTCGCCCGCGTCGCTGGTGTTTGACCACTGGGCGCTGTCGGCAGCATACTTCTCGCCTCGGGCCACGTCTCCGATTGGCGCGCGGTGGCCCGTGTTGGCAGGCTCGGGCCCCGGCGCGCCCTTTTTTCGTGTGGGCGATGGCGCGCGCACTGCCGCATCCGGGCCAACCTGCCTCACCATTAGCCTCGACTATCTCCCGAGCGACAACGACCCGCTCAAGGACCTCTCGCCCAACGTGAGCATCAGTTTCGACTGCCTCGATCTGGGGTGTATACGGCCCGTGGAAATGGCGCAGTTGGACGCTCAGCTTACCGGAAAACTTGAGCCAAGTCTTCTAGCGGCGTTCCGGTTGTTCGGCCGGGCCCACCTGCCGCCGCCAGTATCGCCTGCAGACCACTTCAACATGAACTTTTTCTACAACGTGTTGACGCGACACTTTACTGCCCGCAACCGCCGGTGCGGTGCGACCGCAGATGGAGCCGTGTTGAAAAAGACCGTTACTGTTACAAAAAGTGGAGCCGCAGCTGAGCAAGATGATGGAACAACCGAGCCCGAAGATGCCAGTGACAATGTAACGATTTCCTCTGCCCGCGGTATCAAAGACACAGTTAATGCCGGTTTTGTCGAACCCACCCTCGACATCTCGGTCGTGGCCCTGACTACACCGCGGGCCGACTTTTTTGTGCGCGAGATTGGCGTGCTCGCCGCGGCCATGGCAGGCGAGTACTGCACGCGCGAAAACATCCCCGCCTACTTCGAGTCCCACGATGTGGTGGATGCTGACTCCGTGGACGAAGTATACATCGCCCATGACAACCGGCTTCTTCCCAATTTCCATGCCGCATCATACTTCCAGACCATCTTGGCCCGTGATGCCGCAGGAAACGTATCGCCGGCCGCATATTTTGCCGGCAACAACTTCTTGGCCCCTGCCCAATTGCGCACGCGCCCGGGCGGCATGCATCTTCTGTTGGGCCTCGCGCGCGCTGTGGTCGATGTCGCCCTGTACTCCATGGAGGCGTACTTCAACCAACTCCAACTTGTTGCCCATGCCCACGCACGAGCCGTGGCGAATGTGCCATACATAAAACTGGTGACCCGGTTTTCCCATCTCAAGGCGTGGGGCTACCCAATGCACGGGCCTCTCACCACCGAGGTGTTGGAGAACCAGCTTCAGGGCATGGAAGACTCGCGCCTTGGGGCCAAGTACTTTTCCGAGCGTCACGAGCGCTTCTGGAAGTTGCGTCACGTGGAACAGGCGCCAGGGCGATACTCGTGTATCATTACCCGAGCCGGGCCAACGTCACATAACAGTGCTATATGGTGGGGCTTCTGCCAGGAACTTTCAATGGAAATCTCGATTGAGACAGATGGCACTGTAGATCTCTTTGTGGGTGCTGTTGTGGACACAGACGATGTGGTGTACATAGATGCGGTGGCTGGCATTTGCATTGTAAAATATTCTCCGCCGTTCTAGGCATGTAAATAGTGAAATTCGACGAAGAAGATATGAGAGTAGGGACAAAGAACATAGGTGAGGAGGTTGAAAGATAAAGCGTTTAGAACTTGTAACTTGGATGGAAGTAGAAGACGGGGATATTGAAGGTTGGTACACGCTTCCAGCTCGAGGTACCAGAAGATGGAGATTGTTAAAAAATAATTTAAAGATACTAGGAGCAACCCGAGCCCGTATCGGTAAAGAAACTAAAAGATGTCACAGACACTTGAAAAAAAAAAGTCACGGATGGTAAATTACAAGATTCGTCAGAATGTGTCAAATTCCGCAGGAGCGAGCCAGAAATCAGATTCCCCACAAAAGCTATGCAAAGAATACATTATAAATCCCTTCACAAATTCGTTTTCAATCCAGTACCGCCATTGAAAGCAAACCACTGCATGGTCTAAATTGACCCATCAACATTCACATTCAACTAAGCCAAGGTTCCGCCCCGCCAAACCCCATTCCTCCGCACTACCCTCACTCATATCTCTCTGCACACCGTGAAATTTCTGAGTCACTACTACTCTTTCTATGTTCGTATGTACCGCCAACACCAAATGCCCGACAACACTATTCTAACCGCAGACCGACATCCAGCCCTCGCTTCCCGGCTTGGCCGAAATTGTCGACCACGACAGAGCCGCTGCTTTGCCCCCAAACTTGTATCCTATCTACAAGTACATGGCCACCGAGGATTTGACGGTGCACCTGGCGTATCTCCGCCTCGCCGAGTTGAATAACGAGAACAGAACCGAGTCCTTTTTGTTCGAGTCCTCTGTCAACGGCGATACCGTCGACCGCTACTCGTTCATTGGTATTAAGGCGAGAAAAGTGATCAAAACCGGTGACAGCGAGCTTTTCGCTTCTGAGTACCGCAACGTCGACCCTATCACTATTTTGGAACAGGAGTTGAAGCAATACCGCCAAGCGCAGTTGCCTGGACTTCCTGCGTTGAGCGGTGGTGCGGTGGGTTACATCTCGTACGACTGCATCAAGTACTTTGAGCCTAAAACCAGACGGGACCTCAAAGATACATTGCAGGTGCCTGAAGCGGTGTTGATGCTCTCTGACCTAATAATCGCGTTCGACCATGTGTACCAGCGTTTCCAGATCATCAACAATGTGCGGGTGGAAGACGACACCGACTTGGAGAAGGCATACTCCGCTGCCGCGGCCCAGATCCAGCAAGTGGAGGACAAGTTGAAGGAACGCCGCTCCACTGAGGAGTTAAACCCAGTACAACCTCCCATCAAGCCCAACCAGACGTTCACTTCCAACATCGGCGAGGAAGGCTACTGCCAGCACGTGAAAACGTTGAAGGAGCACATCAAGTTGGGTGACGTGATCCAGGCGGTACCATCGCAGAGAGTGGCTAGACCAACATCGTTGCATCCGTTCAACATCTATCGTCACTTGCGTACTGTAAACCCGTCGCCCTACCTCTTTTACATCGACTTAGTGGATTTCCAGATCATTGGTGCCTCGCCCGAGCTTTTGGTCAAGGCGGACAAGAAGAACCAGATCACCACACATCCAATTGCCGGAACCATCATGAGAGGTAAAACCGCAGAGGAGGAGGAGAGAAACGCCAAGATATTGCGTTCGTCGTTGAAGGACCGCGCCGAGCACATCATGTTGGTGGACTTGGCGAGAAACGACGTCAACCGTGTGTGTGAACCAGAGACTAACAGGGTAGAGCGTTTGTTGACGATTCAGCGCTTTTCTCACGTTATGCACTTGGTGTCAGAGGTCACCGGTGTGTTGAGACCGGAAAAGACTCGGTTCGATGCATTCAGGTCCATTTTCCCTGCCGGCACTGTGTCGGGTGCGCCCAAGGTCAAGGCAATGGAGATCATTGGCGGATTGGAAAAAGAAAAGAGAGGAGTGTACGCCGGTGCGGTGGGACACTGGGGTTATGACGGCAGAACCATGGACACTTGTATCGCGTTGAGAACCATGGTGTACAAGAAAGGTGTGGCGTATTTGCAAGCGGGCGGTGGTATTGTGTTCGACAGTGACGAATACGATGAGTACGTCGAGACCATGAACAAGATGATGGCCAACAACGACACCATTGTCCAGGCGGAGAAGATCTGGATCCAAAAGGTGGGTGCTGCCGAATAAACTATCAATAGAATTTCCAGTTTAATCAATATGGTGTATGTGGCACCGATAATATAAATGGATTCAAACAGTAGAACCCGAGTAAGCAGAAAAGAAGGGGAAATTCCCCGAGCCACCCAATAAGAAATGACACCCAGGGTGTTCACATCATTTTTGAGGGGACTATCGACGCCAAGAATAAAATCATCAAGAGCGGCATGGACTGGGGCGGTGAAGCGTACCAGATTAAACACCCCATACGGGTGGGACAAAGTGCAGTAGGCAGTTGTGAGTCAACGTTTCAAAAGTTATACGATTCTCCATCAGAAAATGTTCCAATATAGTAAGAGCGGTTGTTACTCTGGTGTTTGAAGCACCTACCGCAACAAGCAATAAGAGAAAAGGCTACAACCACGTTGCTATCCGAGACTGTGGAGAAGCCCTCTATGCAACAAGATCGACCCCACAAGCCCACCCCGAACCATTGACTAAAGTCCTCCGTTACAAGCAAACCGCAGGTGCAAATAATCTTCAATACCAAAGCAGATTCCATATAAATCAATATTACGTTGTCATCTTCTCTGCGGCGAAGAGTTGACTGTTAGTACTCCGTGTCTGCTACGTCGCGCATCAACACACCACATGCAACTACCCTCGTAGAATGCCTGCACAGTCACCTCCTCCGACTATAAGTAGAGGCCGTTTCCCCAGTGGAAAAGTGGCAAATTTGAGTAAAAAAACTGCGCATGTGCGCTGGATATATATATACATCGTCGGGGTGGCTGCAAAAGTGGGGGGTATCCACATGCGGACGCATGCGCGGCCCGAGACATTGTCACATCACGTGAAACCGTCGTCGAGATGATCATCACCACACGACTCGACACTCGCCCACCTCACCCACCGCACGGCATCAAGCTTGTATTTCTGCACACACGAACTCCGCCCGAGGTGCCATTACCTAAAATGTCTAACGAGTCTACTGATGCGATTGCTCCCGCGTCTCCTCCGGCGAAAAACTTTCTGCGGACCCCTACTTCGTGGGACGCCCTGGACGACCTTCTCTTGATGCACTTGAAGGACAACCAGAAGCTTGGTTGGAAGGAAATCGCGTCACACTTCCATAACAGAACACCCAATGCGTGTCAATTCCGCTGGCGTCGGTTAAAGAGCGGAAACTTGAAGAACCCACCAAAAAGCGCCACAGCGATCAGCGGTATTGCGACGTCCGCGGCGGCTGAGACACCGAGCCCCAGGCCGGGCGCGGCCATTTCTGCGGGGGTGGATACCAAGAAGGTACCGAAGCGCCGCAAGTCCGAGACCCCTACTTCTGGATTGGCCCCGGTGTACTCTCCCTTGGCCAATACGACCTTCACCGGGTACGACACAGTGTCGACCGCGCTTGCCGGTTTGAGCGCATTATCGTCGACGCTGGGAAGCGCAGGTGGCCCCCAGACGGGTGGGCCTATTAACACCACCTCACATCCCCAGACTTTCGACAACCTGCCCAAGCTGGACGTGGCGTTGGACCCCCAGACCCACAGTGCGGCGGCGGCCGGTACGTCGGGGGGTTACTTCACGGACATATCGGTAGACCCGACACTGAACTTGCCACACAATAGACCGCATCCGGTGCCCATGTCCCTGGGATTGACCCCGAGGACCTCCAATGCCGACCAGCACACAATGCCGTTGCACAACAACTCCATCATCCAGATTGTGCGCGACGACCGTAACTCGGTTTCGCTGCAGCTGCGACACTCGGTGCTGAGTCTTCCATCAAACTCCATGCACATCCCCCACCACCACCTGACAAGCTTGGCCCATTTGCCCGTCTTGTTTGGCGGCAGCAGCATAAGTGGCCCTTCGGGCAACACCTCAATTTCCGGTCCGTCAGGTCTTCCCCACTTGGCCTCAACCCTCTCGGGAATTCGCAATGGCTCCATTGTCGGTCCACCGCAGGCGTACTTGCGCCGGCTGTCAATGCTGGTGGTGCATACCGAGCGCAGAAGCTCCGAGAAGGATATCAAGAGTGAGAAGAGCCCAGAGAAAGACGCAAATAGTGAAAAAGAGACCAAGAGCCGGCTGGAAACGCCCAAAAAGACGCCTGTCCCCACGCAACCCATTTTCAAATTGCCGTGGTCCATGGAGGAAGACGAGTTGTTGATTAACAGACGCCGCAAGGAGTTGTCGTTTGCCGAGCTTTCAATTTTGCTTCCGCAGCGCACGGAGCGTGAAATCTGGGCGCGGATCGACGCATTGGAACGTCTTCGAAACGGACACCGTACTCTGGTGTCGCGTGACAACCGCCGCCGTCGCCAGTCGCTGTTGGGATTGGATGATGTCGATGACTTTTATTCGGAAGTGGATTCGGTGATTGGTGATATTGACAGCGAGGACGAGGACGAAGACGAGGACGTGCTTTTGGATGTAGATGACAGCATACCGGGTCACATGAAACGTGCTAGAAAACGTCGGGCGTCGTCCGCCGTCAATCCTTTAAGCGTACGCGAAAGCATCAAACGCCGGCTCCAATAGGCGACGATTTAATTCTTCAAGATATTTTAGCGACGAAAGCGCCTGAATCAGGGCGATTTCGCATAAAAGGTTACATATGCG
The DNA here is from genome assembly GCA_030573135.1 of Clavispora asparagi. Classification (NCBI taxonomy): domain Eukaryota; kingdom Fungi; phylum Ascomycota; class Pichiomycetes; order Serinales; family Metschnikowiaceae; genus Clavispora; species Clavispora asparagi. Next base: position 42,581 of record JAJMCU010000050.1, read on the forward strand.
GGACCACATTGCACACCATATCATCCTACTACCGTAGCCACCACTTGTGTAGCTAGTTTGTGTGTCGCATCCTGGTTGCTGACATACATGTTCATGATCTATTTACAGTCTAGTATAACTTTAACCCGCTGGTGATTTCATCCATCACCACTGTTGGCGCCGGTCCCAAGCCGAGAACAGTAGCACTTCCAGCCGCCACCTGGGTGCGGCCAGCATCGTGCACGATGTACGCATTAACTCCCAAAGACATGGCGGTGGCAAACAAGAGGTCCATTTCCTCCTGATTAGGTACTTGTAGCGTGACCTTCGCCTGGCCATTACGTCTTTCCCATCTTTCAAGAAGCTCGGGATTGTACGCCGCACTGGAAGAATCGCTCATCTTCTTGTAGAGGGCCAACGTGGCGTGCGAACACTGAGCAGCAGCCTTACCCTTTCCCATCTTCAAGTCATGACGCACCACCAAGGTCATGCGCATAGGACCTGGAATGTCGTTGAGAGCGGTGGAGTCAATGTCGATGTCATCTTCTGACTCGTACTCCGATTCAGAACCCGATTCAGTCGAGTCATCAGATTCAATCTTGCGCAGGGACTGACGGCGCTTCAAGTGTGGTGTTGGCGCTAAGAGACGGTGTAATGCATACCCACCAACAAAGCCTAAGATTCCAACAGTCACAAGTTGTGCCGAATGAGAGTTGCTCATTTTGGTTTTAGTAGAATTGTAAGGCGAGAGCAGACTAGCGCAGCGCAGGCATAGGGAGAATTGGATTTGCACGTGACATACTTCAGTGGGCGATGCAACCAATGGCACCAGAACACACAATTCGGGTTCACTGCTATCAAATTAGCTAGCACCATAAAATCTTTTTGTGAATATTTTTGATTATTTCGTTTTCGGGGTTTGCGCCATACTCTTGAAATGTTGTGCAAACACTCCGACCATTTGACCTCAACGTTCAAATCTGTGCCAATGAGATAACCATACGGAATAAAAAAAGATAAAAGAAAGCCACAGCACCATCTCACTGAAAATCTGGAACCATATCCCACTCTACCATCCCCCCCTTATATATCCATGGTTTTTTTTTGCAGCCACAAGGTTATATAAACCGCGACCCTCCTCCCCGAAATCTCACTCCTCAAGCGTACGGTTCTGCATACGGAGAAACCACTTTCTCACGCTGATCATATCTCTCCATTATCCATACCTAAAGCACCCATAGGAATGAGACTTATTACCCGTCTTTTCTTTTATTTTGCGTGGGGATACGTGGCATTCTTGACCCTCTTCAAGTGCCGCAACGAGTGCACCCACTCCAATATTGCGATCCAGGCTTATTGTGGCCAAGTGAACCATGTGGTGTATCCCGTTTGGGATCTGGTGATTCACCCTCGTTTGGCAGCGATTGACTCTCAATACGGTATTTCTCGGGCTGTTGAGCCGTATGTTGAGAGTGCTACCCTTTTCTGGCTTAAGTTCGACGAGCAGTACCGCTTGTCGTATAAGGTAGACAATTTGTGGACCAGAGCCAATTTGTGGCTCGCTACTGCTGGTGCGGATGGTTACGCTGAAATCAAATTACACACGAACTACTGGATTGCCCGGGGTCTTCTGCTCTATGAAGGGAAGAGACCTTTGATTGCTTTCTATGTGGAAAGCTACCGAGGCACTCTTTCTCGGGCGGCAGGAAAAGCCATTGTTCATGTCCGCACCAACTCCTCTTTGTTTATTCGCTCTTCTGCCAAGCACATCCAAAGATCATACGAGATCTATGTGGCTCCAACGGCTAACACTACCTTTAAGAAGATTCACGCCCACGAGTACACTCAATATGTGTTGAGCTTACCGCTGGTACAGTGGTTGCTCACTAAGGCTCAGGCCTTGGCGTGGGCGGTTAAATCAGCCCAGCTTCCCACCGCAGTTCAGCAAAAGACTGACTTCTTGCGCGATGAATTCTTCAGTTTGATCAACAGTGACAGATTCAAGAATTCTGGCGAACGTGCGGGTGACATCTTGTCAAAGGAAGAAATCGTTGAATTGGCCGATTCTGACTATAGCGACTCTGATGATGAGGTTTACACTATTACTAGCACACTCACCAAGACAATTCTTCAAGGAGAGACAGCTGATGCATCAGAGATTAAAACTGATGCCCCACTGGCCAAACAAATTGCAGTTCCAATTGCCCCAGAAGATGAAGAGGTCGCAAAATATGGAATGGACTCATCGAAACTGCAAATTGAACATGAAATAGAGTACTGGCGTTCCAAGGTTCAAAAGATGTTGGACATGTCGTATGCAAGCCTCGAGACTGACCTGGGTCCATTTTTGCAAGCCACGATTGAAGATTTGAAGGAAAGAATTTCTGCCAATTTCTCGACCGTTCAACAAGAGAACTACGCTCGTTACAAAGTGATGGCTGAAATGATCAAATCGATTGACAAGGATTCTGAAGTTCTCCGCACAACAGGAGAAATTGTTGAAACCCCTGAGATTGACAGGCAACTGATGAGGGACAAAATTAAAGAGGCACACGAAGCGGTGGAATCTGCTATGAAAGATGTGGAGACAGTGTTGAATCTGGCCCATGGCCCTGTACTTGAGCAATATTTCGATGTGGCTCAGAATACGATTGATGTTTTGGAGTCTTTTGCTGAAACCACAATTCTGGAATTCTCCACTAGATTGTCGGGTTTATTGTCTATATTGGAAGAAAATGCCGATTATAATGACGAGTTAGGCTGGAAAGCGTGGAAGGAGTTTCACAAAATCAAGGAACAAGTTTTCACGATTAGAGATAAGATTCTTGATGAGGCCCATTTATACAAAGATCTGCCCAGTGTGGCCAATAAGCCACACGGGTTACAGGACTGGGCTGATTACTTGAACAATGTCAAGTTCCACATTAGATTCCTCTTGGGCGACAATGACGATTACCTTAAGTTGGTGAGAGCCAAAGCGAATGTCGCCTACCAATTGAGAGAAGGATTGACCAGGCAAATCGAGACGAAGAAGGCTGAAGAAAAGGAGGCCGCGAAGAGAGAAGTAGAGAGAAAAGAAGCAGAGAAAAGAGACGCAGAGAGAAGAGAAATTGAAGCCCAAGAGGCACAGACAAGAGAAGCTGAATTGAAGGAAACTGAAGCCAAACTTCAAGAATCTGCGAACATAACCGAGGAGATTGAAGCTAAATCTGGCGTGAGCTCGGTTAAACAATCCGAAATCCCCGAAGCGACATCTCTTCGCTTAGGTGGTGAGGGTGATCTCTCAGAAGAGCAGGCGGTGGTTGAAGTTGTCGCGGATGGCTTTCTTGAAGAAGTTGCTAAAATATCCGAGGCCCCCGACCCCATAGAAGCCGAAGAAGGCATAGAAGCCGACGAAAAGATAGAAGCGGGTGAAAAGGATGAAGCACAAGAAGAAGCACCTGAATCCATTCTCGAAGTGCTTTGAAGTGCGCGCTGATTCTTTCATTGTCCTTGGGCTATGCTCATCTGAACCAAAACTGTTCGAGAGGATGCCAGGATGACAGCTGGACCTGACCAGATCAGGGTATCTTGACTTCTCTCCAACTACAACTTTGATCGTCGGGCCTAGCAATCACTTTAATCGATCCGAACTAGCGTCACTGGTATACACGTGGGTCATAACCACAGAAACTGGAGTACATTGCTATAAACTTATACAGATTTAGTCCAACTTAGACTGAATCACTTCCTCGACATGTTCCTTGGCAGCCTCAGCTTGTCCCTTGAACTCAGCGATCTTTGGGGCAATGGTGCTGTGGTATTGGGCCAACAAGGAAGCGTACAACTCGGAGACCTTGACGGAGATGTGGTATTCCGCAAGCTCAAACAATTGGAACAACTTGATCACATATGGGTGAACGTGTTCATAGTAGCTGGCCTTGACGCAGTCGACCTTAGAGCCAACCAGATACTGCTTGTACAATTGGTGAGATTGGACCTTCTCCTCGAAGATGTCCGACACCATCGACGCGTATGGCGAAGCCTTGACAGAAACCGAGTCAACAACCTCACACAACTTGTTGTGCGAGTGAGACAATGGGTGGATCACCTTGCCCACGGCATGTTCCAAAAAGCTCTCTTCGCTGGAAGGACACTTGTACACGAAAAGGTAAAGGAAGTAAAACACGAAGAAGCACGAGGCGTAACACTTGATCTTGGCAAAACAGGTCATAGTGGATAGGGAGATACAAGCAATCAGTTACGGTTGATGACTGAACAGTGAGCAAGGATTGGAGAAGAGAACGCACGTGAAGTTGCAGCGGCACGTGACAATGTTTATTTGCGTTTGTGCTGTTTTGGGAGAAGTGATTGCTTCGCACCATTTGTTGGGTCGAGCCCGCCTTAGGCTCGGGCGCTTAAAAAAAATATTATTCCGAATTTCAAATGATCAACTCTGGTTAGTACAACCCGTAGAGACCACACCTAGGTAGATGGGTTACTTTTTGTTTGCAGCCCCAGAGCTTTGTGGGGAAAACACTGGCCCTTCCGATCAAAAGGTTACCCGGATCGTGGCTATAAAAGCGCGCGTGAAGCCTCCAGGGAATAAATTTTTCTCTTCAATTTGTTTACCACGAATAACTAAAATGAAACGCCCAGCGGTCTACTCGTGGCTTTGCCGATCTTGCGAGAACATGCCGTTCTGGCGTTGTTCTATGCTTGATTAGACGCGACCGTGCCTCTCCTTGATATTTATTGGAGTTTTCTGGAAGTCTTTTTCAGGAAGTTCTATCTGTAGTAAATGTCGCTTTTTTCTTTTTACGGTGTTAGTTTTAGTTTTCCAGAAGAATTCCCGGTTTATCGTGTTTTTTCTTTTTGATAGAATCGGCACTTCATGCCCGGGGCACAGTCGTAATTTCACCCTAGGTGCTTAGTCTGTATCATCGTGGCGGTCGACTTTGCAGCCAGCCGCTTTTGTTTACGTTACATGCGAGTCCACGTGCCGGCCGCGGATTTATGACAGGTGTGTCCGATGATGTAATTCGGCTTAGGTGGAGCTACTGCTGCGGTCGGGCTTCTTACGACAACATTGTATTCTTTTTCCTGAAGAGTACTTCAATGTCGGCTTCTAAGAAAATAAAGGAGTTCTTCTACTCACTACGGGCAACCGACAAATATTCCGACTACGACTCGCGCAAATCTTTCAACCGCGTGAATAAACCTGGGGTAGAGACCAGTCTTCTCTCGCATCACCAAAATGTTTCCACAGTATCATTACCAGGAGCTGCCATTTCCACTGGGGTTGAAGATGGAGTCCATGAAATGCGTCTTGCCTGGCGCCATATCAAGAAGTGGCTTCACAGACATAGTTCTGACTTGAACGAATCATTACTGTTGCCTTGTACAGAAGCGGACGTCAACGAGTTCCAAAAGGACTTGGGAGTCCACTTGCCTCGCAGTGTGATTGAGTTCTTCCTTTTGACTGATGGACAATCGGAATTCGACGACAATGGCTCTGGTGGTTTAGTGTACGGGCTCAAACTCTTGTCCCTCGATCAAATTGCCGTTCTTACGGAAAGCTGGCGCACGGTGTATCGGTCGCTCGAAACGAATGAGGGTAGGAGATCAGCAACAGCAAAAGGTATACCTGAACAGTATTCGGTACCACCAGGCTGCGTTTTACCGGTGTATGCTCATGAGATGTGGATTCCGATTATCACCGACGGTGCTGGCAATTCCATTGCGATTGATTTGCTGGCTCCGAAACCAGATGAATGGGTACATGATGATGCGGATGAGGCACAGGAGAGAAAAGGAGACTCATTTGAAGCAAATAAAGGGATATGGGGCCAGGTGATAATCTTTGGGCGTGACTTTGACGCCAAGTTCAAGATTGCAGATACTTTCGGTGACTTTCTCTTAATGTTTGCCAACGATTTGGAAAAGGGCAACTGGGATCTCAAAACCACTCTAGACAACCAGGATATGGTTTGCGGTGTAGACGCGGAGCTCGTGTACATTGACCATGAAACAAAACAGGAGACAGCATACCTTGATGTGCTTAGAAGTCGTTGCGTGGAGAAATGGCTAGGCTCTTTGACGGCAGAAGAAAAGTGCTTGCCAGTTAATATTCAGTTGATCGACTACTTGCGTTCATCATTTTCTTACCATGTTCCTGATCTTCACGAAAGGGCGACAGACGACTTCATTAACGAGAATTTGAATGGAATCGATATCGGGGAGGCAAATGAAGGGTCTGCTAAGGACATTGTTGAGGCTCCTCTGAGTGTGGAAATAACTGAACTGGAGAGAGATGATGTTAATCAAGAGGTAAGTGTTGAGTAAAACGTGGTAGGCGAAACTCGTGTTGTTGATAGCGCTGATATTGTCGTGAAGAGCCTTACCTAACTAATCTTCTAGATAGAAGACCGCCTTTTGGGTTATCTACGCTTTCTCAACTACCGCAGACAATATTTTTGCCGAAGATATGGCATACGATCGATAATGAAATACAATGAATGTAATATACGAATAACTGAACAACATATTCGCATCTACATCAAGAGGAGCGTTCTCCCAGCAGAGTCGAGAGCTTCCTCTCGTTAGAAAGTTGACCATTCAAAGATGCTTGATAAACATTGACAATGCTGATGGATACATAGCTACGAGCGCAGGGATAAAGAAAAACCAATAATATAAATGACAAAACTAACGCCTCATATCATCAACTCTACCAAATAATGCGCTGTGGCGCAAGCTCTGTAGCCCAGGAAAACTCATAAGAAAAGAATACAAAAAACACAGCTGCATTAATTCCCGTACACCACACAAACTCCCATGCGTTGTTTTTGGATCGAGTAAAGAGACGAAGCGTCACCAACGGAAGAATATAGTAACGCGGTTCGAATAATGGAGAAGGAACCAAAGTCAAGATACACGCAACAGCCCAAGCAAAAATGCCCACCGGGCCTAATGACAAGGAACGACTTGCAGAACAAAAGCTTTCGGTGGAGGCCCTTGACGTATCAATCTTATCGGAGGTTCCGCTACTTTCTTTAGGAACATTCTTGGACGTCGCAGTATTCTTTGACGTGGAAATCATTTCCGTGGTTGCTAGGAGGTGGAATACAACCCATGCAGTAAAATGATATGCTGGAACCAACACGTAGTTAGCATTAGGCCTGCTTATGATCTTCCGGAAGATATAAAAGGTATAATGTCTGTTGTCAGCAAGCAAAAATGGATGAACCACAGTGAAGTGATCGACAGTGTAGTTTATGGCCCATAATGAAACAAGGGTAGTGACAATATGTGACAGAGTAAACTGGAGGTACCCAACTATTGTTTTGGGCGAAATCCAAAGCGGAACAGTGAAAAACGCCAAAAATGCAGAGCAGTACAAGAGCTGAGCCCCGTGAATCGAAAGCTGGTGGTTTTCTTTATCACCAAAAGTGATTCCCCCGTTAGACATCACGAACACAATAAAAAGACCAAAGTTGATCACGAACGGTGCTAGCAAATACCAATCACGGAGGGAAGCCATAAGAAACGAATAAATATTAGAATATACGGAACAGGCAACGGATCGCAGGTACTCGTAGTACGTTGGACGATAAGGCTGTTCCGATTCCGTTGATCCATTTTCCGCCGAGGGCTCATCTTCGGTTGGCAATTCCGCTCTTCCTCTCATTCGCTGTTCCACTAAAACCACTGCAACAAATGCCATCCACACTATGTTCGTTTGGCGGAACCATAAGCTGCAGAAACCGGCTACATTGGCCAAAAACGCACCTTTCATATTTGGCTGGACCCAAACCGCCACTACTGCCCCGACTAGAAACACGGTCGACCACACATCAGTGTAAAAAAGAAAGAGATAGGTGTACACCAACGGAAGCCCCGCTATGTTAATGCTCCAGAAGCCAGAGGCCGAATTGACGAATGACAATATCCACGGCAACACAACGGTTCCTCCAAACAAGTTGAGTGAGCGAAGCGCAGTAGCGCCACAGGGACGAGAGACACCGAAGGTATTCAACATGCGGGCCCACGCCGCCCCAAGAAGGTAAAGGCCGGGTGGAGTGGTGATTTTGGGATCCCAAACAAAAAAATCCCCAGCACAGTACACCTGGGCCTGGCGTAGGTGGAAAAACTCATCAATGAAGGGAAGGGGAATCTGGGCGTGGAAATTATAAGCAATGTAAGCGACTAGGGCAACGAATAGCGCAGTTGCAGAACCAGAGAGATCACACATGTGGAAATTGATAGTGGATCAATCAGTTGGTATCAGGAAGGAATATGGACCAGAATTGTGCAGATTCCAAAAGACAACGGGTAGAGAGTTATTGTAGTACGCTGTGGTCCAGTTGGACAATGAATCTCTTTGGTCAATGACAATGCAGTTGGTCAATGACAAAGCAGTTGGTTAATGACAATTTTGGTGGCACGGCAACTAAAATAGTATACCAGACGAACCGAAGCGAGCAATAGCTGTCCGATGTAGCCAAAGAGAATTGGCCGGTACACGCCTGCTGGAGTTGCCGTGCTGTGCTTGTTCCTGCCAGAGTGGTGTGGCTAATGGAACCAGCTGAGAATAAGAATTGCCATATGGATTTTTGTTGACAAGAGTGGGAATTGCAGAGGTGAAGGGTAAAAGCATCATAAGCTGGTGGCTCACCACAGCCAGTGCGCGAATGCATTTGCACCCAAGTGATTATTGGGTGCAATATTTGCTTTTGCGGTAACCAGTTTGTTGCGAGTGATCTGCTCCGCCCGAACTCTGTTTGAACCGGTTTCTGATTTTTTGGAGGAATCCATTCCTGACTTGAGGGGTCAGTTATTGCCTGTTCGAGTAAACCATTTCATTTTGTACGAGTAACCCAACTGTTGATTTAGCTGTCAATTACTGGATTGGTTTCCTCGGCCGTCTGTTTCTCTTGGCGACCTCCAGGGTTTGATAACCCATCCATCAATCGCGAGTCTAGGACCTCTATCTTTCGGTTGATTCCTCTACCCTTCAATCCACTCGTATCCGCTTGCCGTATTATCTATGAGAGGGCGACACGGCGATCTGCGGCTTTTCCCGCGCCTATCGCGCCCCCAATCTGCGCGCATGGCACAAGGCGCACCGGCCGACTACACTGGGTGCGCTGCGATTCCCGTGCTCCTACGTCGCCCTATGACCAGTATTCAGTCTCTCCCTAGCCTACATCCCCGCCCTGATTCTCCGCACCGTCCCCAAACAGCGCCGGAGGAAATGGTCCTGCCCCATTCTTCACTCGCACTTGCGCTCGAATTACCATCTCGAAGTCTTCTCTACTCTTTTAAACCAGCATCTGGGCGGCAAAGCCCATTTGGCCCGATGTATGCACTTGAGCAGTTTGGTTCACTTGGGTCGTTTGGTTCGTCAGTCGAGAAGTCGGCTACTTCGAAAGTCGCACCGCCCACACCAGTGCGCGAACTCCGCGAAACACAATATTTGGTCGCACCGGGCCTAGCATGCAACTTCTACTATAATCTTGTTTCATGGCAAGAAAGCCAAAATTCTGTAACAGTGGCAGTGGCAGAAGCAGTTTACTTGTGGGATGGTGCAGGCGCGATTGAGCGCGTGGGGACAGTGGCTCTGGCAGCGGTTTGTTGCGTGGCTTGCAGTGGAGACATTACGGTGGTGGCATCAACTGATGGGGTGGTTGCGGTTTTGGGGCGGGGGCGGCGAGTGGCGCGAAAATTCGGGGCCGCGGTACAGTGTGTGCGGTGGCTTCCGCGCGAAAACCACTTTTTGGCAGGCACTGCGACGGGCGACGTGATGTGCATTTGTGCCGGCGACACCTTATCGGTGGTTGCGCAGATGCCCGGGTTGACACAACAAGTTTGCGGTACGTATAAGAAGGGAGAGACGATGATTTCATTGGGTTGATGGTGGGGTGGTGGAAGTTGCATTGTCTGATTTCGCAGTCAAGTATCAGAGCTTTGCGGACTACGGATGATTCAGTCGAAAGATTGGTTTTTTTACCCTCGAGTAGATTCGACACACTCTTAATGAATTGACGTGTGAGACTGAGTACCCACTAATGACTCGATTAGCCGATATACTTGCCACTCACCACTCACCACAGCAACACCCAATTCCAATCCAACATACTAACCGCAGAAATTGCCGTCAGTTCTAACGGCACTCACGCTGCCATTGGCGGTAATGAAAATGTAGCACTAGTATGGAATATAGCCAACCCGGCGGCCCCAATCCTCCTACACCGTCTCCGCCATACTTCCGCGGTAAAAGGACTCCTGTTTTGTCCGTGGGCCCCGTCCCTTCTTGCCCTGGGAGCAGGAAGTAATGATCGGCATATCCGCTTTTGGCATGCTCCTTCAGGCACAATGCTTACCCAGGTTTTCACCGGTAATCAGATCCTGTCCATTCACTGGTCATGGTCGCGCAAAGAGTTGGTGGTAACGTACGGATTCCTGCTGACACCCGGGCGGTTGATCGGGGTCTACTCGTACCCCAGTATGGCAGTAGTGGCAGAATTTGTGCCTTCAGAGATGCTTCGTGCCTTGAGTTCGTGTGTGGCGGCAGATGAAACCCGAATCGCAGTAGCTACAAGTGATGGAACAGTACGGGTATATGATCTTTGGGAGCAGAGGCGGCACTCTATCGTGGGAAGAGCGGGAGTTTTGGGAAGTGCCATACTAGAAGCGTACGAGGGAATTGATGTGACCTCGGCGCCACTTCGGTAAGTCAGGGTGATATTAGTCGGTGATTCTTGGTGGGTCAACTGTGGATTGATAGGATGCTGTTGAGGCCCGAGGAGAAGATGCTATGTAAGAGGGTACAGACAGACCTAAACGGGCTAAGTTTGCCGACTACCGACGTATCCCTTCCGACGTATGCCTACCGACGTATACCTACCGACGTATCCATATCTACCGACGTATACATATCGTTCCGATACATTATTGTCTCTGTTTCGTCATTTCTTTGCAATAGCCGTTTCGCTGTACACCAGTCCACACTCGGCAATGCTCCATTTTCTGCCATATTGACAGTGTCGGTAAATTCGTGTCAGAATTTCCCACTTTGCTTCCCACTCTACCGTCCATTCCCTCTACCTCTCCTCCGGTGTAGAGTCGCACCGATAAGAATCGTCACCACTTTCTAAACACCACCATGGAACAGCCGCTCCCCCAATCTGCCGACAGCACCAACGCCACCATTCTCTTGATGGGATTGCGTCGCGGTGGCAAGTCGTCCATCTGCAAAGTGGTGTTCCACAACATGCAGCCGCTAGATACTCTCTATTTGGAAAGCACTACCAAACCGGTGTCGGAGCAGTTTCTGTCGCTCATTGACCTCTCGGTGATGGAGTTGCCGGGCCAGCTCAACTACTTCGAGCCCACATACGACAGCGAACGGTTGTTTTCGTCTGTGGGTGCTTTGGTGTACGTGATTGACTCACAGGACGAATACTTGAACGCTCTCACCAACTTGTCTACCATCATCGAGTACGCCTACAAAGTTAACCCCAGCATCCACATCGAGGTGTTGATCCACAAGATCGATGGTTTGCTGGAAGACTACCGGATCGATGCCCAACGTGATATCATGCAACGTACCGGAGACGAGTTGTTGGACTTGGGATTAGAAGGGGTCCAGGTGTCGTTCTACCTCACGTCCATCTTTGACCACTCCATTTACGAGGCGTTCTCGCGGATCGTGCAGAAGTTGGTGCCGGAGTTGCCGTCGCTCGAGAACATGCTTGACAACTTGGTGGCCCATTCGTCCATCGACAAGGTGTTTTTGTTCGATGTGAACTCGAAGATCTACGTGGCCACAGACTCCTCTCCGGTGGACATCCAGACATACGAGGTGTGTGCTGAGTTCATCGACATCACCATTGACTTGGACGACTTGTATGTGGATGGGGATACGTCCAAGTCGGACGAGGTCAAGTCCATCAGCTATTTGGCCAACGGCTCGGTGTTGTACCTCAAGCAGATGATCCGTGGATTGGCGCTCGTGGCATTGATCCGCAATGACGATGATGGGGCGGGATCGGCGGCATCACGCATGGATGAGCTGCTCACCATCATTGACCACAATGTGGGGTTGTTTAAAAAGTCGTTGATGCGGATGTGGGCCAGTCTGAAGTTCAAGCCGACGCCAGCGGGACACGAGTAGGATTTGACGTTTGGGTGTTTGTATTGACATACGGTGCGCTAATTGGGCTGGGTTGGCGACGATAATGGCCCACAAGCGAATGATGGTGCATGACCTGCGTTGTTTCCTTGTGTGAAGGCGTTGGATGCCGCTACTACTGGCACTGATTTTGATGACTTTGCAACTGTTGCTTGGACACTAGTTGGATTGGCGCCATTAACAGTGCCAGTATGACTGGTATACTTTTCATGACTGGTGTATGTTTATTGTATGGCATTGCTCATTGTCACCTCTTTCCAACCAAACTTCCCAGACAGCGCGAAAGGTACCTAGCATAGTGCAACTCTACAATTCTGTATGCGTTAAACGTGCCGCTTCCACGCGGAATTAGGATACTTCTATAATCAGCGTGGTGTTCACCAGCACTCGTAGCCACCGTCCACCACCAAGTTGTGGCCCGTAGTGTAAGAGGACGCCGTTTGCGACGCCAAGTACAAGATAGAGCCGACAAACTCCTTGGGCTCGGCCATTCTCTTCATGGGAATCTTGCTTTCCCATGTCTCCTTCATCTCGGCATTGCCCGCAATCACGTTCTTCGTCAAAGGGGTGAGGATGTAGCCGGGCGACAACGAGTTGACGCGAATGTTGTACTTGGCCCACTCACACGCCAACGATCTGACCAAATGGATCACTCCAGCCTTGGACATGTTGTACATCGCCTGTGGTTGTGGGTCGTTGACAATAGTGCCGGACATGGACCCAATCAAAATGATCGAGCCCTTCAAGTTGTTCTGGATCAACGGCTTGGCAAACGCCTGCGCCACGTAAAACGCGCCCAATCCGTTCACGCGCATGATACCTTCGGCGTTTTGCGCCGGGTACTCCTCGGCAGGGAAGTTTTCGCAGTAGCCGGCAGTGTTGATCAACAAGTCGGCAATCTTGCCATGCGCCTCATTAATCTCGGCAAAGGTGGTGGCCACGGACTCCGCGTCTCCAATGTTGCAAGCCCAGGCGGAAACTTGACCAATGGGCGACTCTTTGTCGCCCTTCAACTCGGTTTCGGCCCATCCGAGTACGCCTTTGGCTGCGAGCTTGGTTCTTTCCAAGTTCATGTCCACAAGCGCCACTTCGGCGCCCTGGGCCACAAGGGCACGGGAGAGCACGTGGCTCATGCCTCCAGAGCCGCCGGTAAGGATCGCCAATCTGCCGTCCAAGCGGAAGCTGGGCACAACGTTGTGGTAGCTGAATTCGGCCATTGTGTATATGTGGGGGTAGTTATGTGGTGGAGTCAGATAAGGGTGCGAGATAGCGGGGAGATGAGTTCCAGGTAGGCGGAAATCGAATCGGGTGAAATCACAAGGGAAGAAGTTGGGGAAGAAAAAAAGTGACTTGGGGGTCAAGGACGACGCCGGCCTCGGTTTATATACGGTGTTTGTCGTTACGGAGCCGGAGCCCAAAAAGCAATTGGCGTCCAGCTGCACCATGCACGGGCGTCACTTTAGCCGCGGCCACGAATCGCAATGTTTCTCGGCATATTGTTGAGGAGGTCGGGGAGGAACAAACGAGCGACATTCGGGCAATTTCGAGGGAGACAACGCCAAATGCGCCGATTCAGGCGAAACCGCGGCGGGAATTTGCCCCGGAGCCTAAAATCTTCACCGAAAACCACCCCAAACTGGTCCGGTTCGCTCGGCCCCGAATACCCCAGAATTAGACAGGGCTCTGTGCCTGCATATTCCAACGGCTCTCTTTTCTTTTTGCAATACACGAGGACCGCCCCAAACTGAGGGGAAACGGGTCCGGGGTGCGGAGGACCGCCTTGTTGCGCTATTATCATCCTCCGGCAACTGACTCCACTTTTCCGGGCCAACATCTGGAGTTGGGCCGATCGTGGTTATGGGTGGCACGGACGCCCACGTTAGGGCGGTGGTGCAGATAGGATCTGACATCCTGTATATCGACGTCACGGGTCAGCCATTACATCAGCGGGCCTTCGTTTCTTTTGCCATGATGTCTTGTCACAGGCTCTCGATGTCATTCCTGTATGTGTTGATAAGTCCGGCGATGGAATGCCACCGAAGATGGCCGGGTCCAAGAGGGATGGTTTAGTCCACTCCGGTTCCCAATTGGGTTTTCTCGACTTAGGGTTGTGTCGACGGATTGTCCATAATTGCTGGTTGTGCGGTTTACACTTTGGCGAACGGGAATTGGTGAATAGGCCACGGTTTGACTGGGGGTTGTTTTTTTCTCAGTTGCCGGTTTCGCTCTGTTGTCTATCTGCTCTCATTCTGCCCCTCTATCTGTTTATCCGTTCTCCATCTTTCTCTTCACCTACACCGGCGCTGGCCCCCGCTTACTAATTTCGTCTCCGCGGTCTTTCGTCAATCACTATAATCGGGGTGTTTATTTCTATATCATGGTGTCTGTGGCTCATCCGCCTCTTCATCGGAACTGTCCAGGTCCAAATCGGGTAGATCGGGCGAAATGTCGTCAATGTCGTACACGAAGAAGAACTTCTCGCCGTTTTCCACCACCACATGATTCGGAAACAGGAGGGCCAATTCCGACGGTGGTTCGGATGACTCTAACTGGAGACTTATGCTAGACAAGTCCACCGCCTGGATTGTAGTCGTGGCCCATGCCACAAGTGTAGCCCATTGTAACGCTCTCATGTTGGGGTTTTTGTGACAAGTGGCACATACAGATATACACCCTCTGGGCAATATGCACTCCGCTCCCATGGAGACTAGTGATCGTGTGGTTGTGATCGGGGATTGACACAATGTGAGAGGGGTCAGTCATTGGATGAAATGTAGATTGCATGGAGTTTTTGAAATAAGAGGATAAACAATTTGCTGGGAGGTGACAACCTAGACCGTCGAGAGTGATCAAATAACATAGGATAAATAGATGTTTGAGAACAGAAGATTGCCCGAGTGTCAAGTACACCATTAGGACCGGTTTTCAGGGGGTAAACCATTTGAAGTAGATGCATTGCTGATACAACTTGAAGCAATATCTTTGTGGCTTATTTCTACAAGCATATATCATACACTTGCCATCATTTCAGTGTATCAGTGTAATTCTCAATGAGAATATCAGGGTATTAGTGATGCCTGTTATGTAATTATCAGCGAAAATATAAATGTGTTATTAGTGACAGTATTAATGTAGTTTGAAAATATCAATGTAATTATTCGTGAAAATATCAATGTAATTATTAGTGACAGTATCAATGTAATTTCGCATTAAAAGTACCAATGTAATTTATCGGTGAAGTGTACCAGTGTAGACCCAAAGACAAGTGGAGGTCACACAATCTCTCCGATCTAAATCTCTCTCCTATATCTCAGACGTATTCAGCGTAGTCACTTGCCACCCGTGTATCAATCACCCGCTCTTCTCCTCCTTCACGGTCGTCAACTCCTCCATGTACTCCTTCTCGCTCTGGCTCCGCAACCGGTCCAAGTTCCTCTTGTCGCGTGCCGCCTCCTTCTCCTCAAACCGGCGGTTGGCCCACAACCGCAACCGCTCGCCATACATTAGACAAAACACCGGAAACGGCACCCCGAGCGCGATGGCAATAAACGCACACATGGTGTTGCCCCAGCCATAGTGGAGACGGGCATACATGGCGTCGGCAAAAAGCGGAAACGCAAAGCCAAAGAAGGAGCGGAAGACCGCCGCTGCCGCCACCGACAGCGCGGCAAACCGGTTGTTCATGTCGATCAAGTAGTTCTGCACCGTCTGGAACACCGCCACCAACGAAAACGCAAAGATGCCCAGTCCAATGCACGGCATGATCCAGTGGAGGTGTTTCTGCGCCAGCCAGCCGTACCACACGAGCCCTACCGGGATTCCCACGCCCGAGAAACACAAGCACGGCAACCGGTACTCCGGCTTGGCCACACCGCCGTTGGCCGCGGTTTTGCCGCGGTAGATGCGCTCGATCATAATCAGCCAGAACAACGTGCCCAAGAAAAAGCCGATACCGAACGGGAGATACATGAGGCCCGCAATGTTGACGGAGAAGCCGTAGGTGCCCTTGAACACATCCGGGAACGTGACGATGCACAAGTACATGAAGCCGTAGGTGAAGGCCATGTACAAGCCCAAGCCAAACACCATGGGGTGGCCCACGATCAAGCTCACGGGCCGCAGCACCGAGCGGGCCAACTTCTCCGCCGCAGACTCGCCGTCCGCAATCTGGTATATGGTGTGCAAGTGCGGGTTGCCCGTTTCCTTGCGGAGCCGTTCCGCCTTGAGGGCCAACAACCGCGGGGCGTAGGTTTCCTCGAAGAACACAAGCCCAAACACCGCCACCGCCACGTTGAAGATGGTCAACACGAAGAAGCACCACTTCCACCCGAGCCCGGTGACGATGAAGCTGGAGATCACCGGCGCGAGCACCGGGCCCAACGTAGGGCCCAACGAGTACGCGGCCATGGCAAACTGGCGCTCGCGGTCCCGCCACATGTCCGCAAGCGTTCCCGCACCCACGTTGAGCGGGGCGCAGCCCCCGAGCCCGCCGAGAAACCGGAACACACAGAGCTGGGCCGGGGTCTTGGCGAAGCCGCACACGAGGTTGAACAAGGCCACGAGGAAGATCGACACGTTCAACACCGGGCGACGGCCAATGCGGTCGGACTCCAGCAACGGCGCGATCACCAACGGGCCGAGCGCCCACGCCAACACCATGATCAGCACGCAGAGCAGCGCCACCACCGGCTTGGTGATGCCCAACGCCGCCGAGATCTCGGTCATGGCCGGCGACAAGATCAGCGACAGCATGGGCAGAATCAACAGGTAGAGCGCCACGATGCCGGTCTGGAGCACACGCTTGGAGTTGGGCCAGTTGCGGGGGTCGGCCGGGTCGTCGGGTCCGTCCCACGTCACAAGCTCGGGGTCGATGGCGGCGAACTCCTCGCCGGCGTTGGCGACGGCCACCAGCGAGTCGGGCAATGCGTCGTGAACGAAGTCGAGTGCGCCGCCGGGGTAGTCTGCAGTGGCACGCTGCAGCAACGAGTCCAAGATGGTGGTGCGGGTGGCGGTGCGGCGGAGGCGGATGTCGTGGTCGGGTGCATCGCCGTAGATCTCGTGCACGGAGTAGGAGGAGGAGCTGGCGATGGAGCGGGGACGGCTGTAGCCTCCGCTTGAGGCCATGCTGAGGGTGCGGCGAAGCAGGTCGCGGAGGGAGTGGAGCGAGGGCCCGAGAGAGTGGATGGATCCCGCGGGTGCTGCGGACCCGGCGGACGACGATGCAAGCGACGCGGACGATGTGGACGCGAGTGACGACACAGACTTGGTCATAGTGTCGGACTGTGGACGACCAGCGATATTTCTAAAGTGAGGGTGGGGTTTTGTGTCGTGTGGTCGACTGTAGTCGTCCGTGGTTGGCCGTCTGCTGTTGGCAGTCTTGGGCGCAGTCTGCTGTGGTTGGTGATACCGATATCCGAATCTCTTTCGGTATCTGTAGTCAGATGTGTGTTTGCTCTTCAGGTTTTGAGAATGGGCTTCCTCTTTCGGAGGGTTCGGACTTCGGAGTTTGTGGGGTCAACTCTATCAGGCGTGTCCGGGGCAGAGGTCGTATACTTCCGCTATGTCTCACCTTGCCAGTAACCTCGTGTGGTCTTGCGTGATCTTGTCTGTGCCCTTTCCTGCTAAACTTTGGCCAACGTTTCCACACCAAGTTGTCTGCGTGTTCTCACTTTCGTTATCTGTCGATCTGTCGGCAGATGGGCTTCTAGATAAGAGTTTGCCGTTCGATAAGGGGTTTCGTGGGGATTGCAAGATGGCAGTTTCAGCAAAAGACAAAAACAGGCGTGAATCGGCGGTAATTTTTCACCTGCGATGAATATTCGTGAAGACAGGTGGAGATGGAACCACACTGGACCATGCACAAGGCTACTGTGGAGCTGTATGCACGCTTTCAATGCACCTGCTTCAGGGCCTATCGGGGGGCTCCAATTTACTCGCTTTGCATTGAAATATCGCCTTGCTTCCACTTTCTCTTGGTTTTCTTTCCATTTCGCTTCTTCTCCTACTTGGGCTGGCCCCCTTGCTCGGCCTCGCCGGTTCATGCGGGAACTACTGGTTTAGGCAGTACGCGCATGCTATCGGAACATCTATCCTGTCATCGCACCGACGGTGAACATCAAGATGCCGCAAGCTTTAATTTTCCTTCAACCTACCGTATTATATTCAATGTTTAAGTCCGAGATTTCTGTTGCCGTCGGAGATACATTTCTTCGGTGTCCCCGGTTATATGGTTATTTCGGGGCATTGACACGTTGCACCGTGTATGTCGCACAATGCAAATTCCGGAGAAGCATCCTGGCATAGATTGCGAGACATTTCTCGGGGTTTTTTTTTCGTGTTTCACTTCACATGTTGTCTCCGTATGTAATTCGAGCTGGTTTTCCATTTCGCCTATTATCCTGTAGAGTTAGGGATATACTCATCGAATGTGGTGCAACGGCGAAGCCAGCCGGCGCTTCGGTCCGATGTCATATGCAGAACATAGAATCCGTCACTTCTGCCGACATCCGTCAAACCCCGCTAAAGCCTTTTTACTCCGCCTCATTGTAATTTATAATAATGCGTTAAACAACCACTATACTCAATTATTGGTTGGTGACTGTTTTGGTGGCCATGACTGTAAAATACAAATGAGGACGCGACTGACGGCAGCGCACCGATTAAAGTGCAACGGCATTTGAGACTATGTACACTTTAGAAATCGAATGGACGGTAGATTTTTCTACCCAAAAGTTTTGCTGGTTGCTAATAGAATGAAGTATTTAACCCACCGTAAAGACCATGACTTCAATGACACTTTTAACAATCACTGCAATATGATAGTGCTTTACACAACAGTATCAGCATTCTCAAGCGCGGGTCAGTGAGGTGCAACATTGCTGTATCCGCAACCGTTGAAAATTGCTGAAAATTTCACACCTTTACAATGCCGCAAATCGCTTCCCATTGTGTAATTCGACTGGACGAGTTAGGATTCCATTCATCAAGTCCCCAAATTGGCATGAATCTATCTACTTATACTAAAATTGGATTTTCGGTTAGTCCTCTGGGTGGATGTAAAATCTCGTGCATCGTATATTGGGCTCCATCTACTACCCTCTGAGCCTCTATACAGCTGAAGATCTCACCTGAGATTCCACGTGACCCTTCATACTGCACTAAGCGATATAGCGCCATAATGTCGTTTAGGGTGGTTCGATTTTGCACCGGCGGCAGATTCTATAAATGTGGCGAAGTCGCCGATGTTCCTGGTCGTGACTTCTATTTGCTTGGTGTGCGCCATCACATCTCTCATGTCATAGAACATATGACGAGGAAATCGTTGACGTCCCACGTGACCATTCTCTCATAAAGTATCTGTCACGGGATCGATGGGTTCCAATAACATCACCAAATCCATTAATGTCACCCATTGATCCCTCGGATCGTCCTGTCGGATTACATCATCCCCCGTGGGTCATCATTCCCGTGCCAGCCCTGGCGATTGTACCGCATGACCGAAAAGCCGTACCTCCGCTAAACGACGCACCGGCGCTGGTTTTTAATCGCGTCGTATACTCGGTGGTGGCCAATGCACGGCGTCGTATAGGTATTTATGGGCCCGGCACACCCGCGCAACGACCTCGCGATTATTTTAGTCGCTGTCCCTGCTCCATTTCCCTATCTACGTTCGATTATGGTTAGCGCGGTGTATCATGACTATTCGGGCTTCTCCAATGTCACCACGTTTGCGCAAGCATATCAAAACTTCAACCAAATCGCCGAGTTAAACCCGGTGGAACAGCTTTGGGGTGCCTACTACTACTGGATGGACAACGACATTTTTGCTACCGGTTTGTTCTTCTTCTTGATGCACGAGATCATGTACTTCGGCAGATGTTTGCCTTGGGCCATCATCGACCGCATTCCGTACTTCAGAAAGTACAAGATCCAAGAAACCAAATTGCCTAGCAACGTCGAGCAGTGGGAGTGCCTCAAGTCGGTGTTAACGTCGCACTTTATGGTGGAGGCGTTCCCCATCTGGTTTTTCCACCCCCTCAGTGAAAAGATCGGCATGTCGTTCCTGATCCCCTTCCCGTCGTTGGGCAAGATCTTGTTCCAGTTGGCGCTTTTCTTTGTCATGGAGGACGCGTGGCACTACTGGTTGCACCGTGGGTTGCACCATGGTGTGTTCTACAAGTATATCCACAAGCAACATCACCGTTACGCCGCTCCTTTCGGCATGACTGCAGAATACGCTCACCCCGTCGAAGTAGCTCTTTTGGGTATGGGAACCGTGGGTCTTCCTTTGGTGTGGTGCTACTTCACCGGTGATTTGCATTTGTTCACCATCTCGTTGTGGATCTGCTTGAGATTGTTCCAGGCGGTGGATGCTCACTCGGGTTATGAGTTCCCCTGGTCTTTGCACCACTTTGTACCTTTCTGGGCCGGCGCGGACCACCACGACGAGCACCACCACTACTTCATTGGTTCGTACGCTTCTAGTTTCAGATGGTGGGACTTTGTGTTGGACACGGAGGCTGGTCCTAAGGGTAAGCAGCTGAGAGAGCTGAAGATGAAGGCGCAAGCCGAAAAGAAGGTGCAATAGGTCAATCACAGCGTTACGCCACTAAGCTGATATAGCTTATGCTCGGGCTGTATGTATCTTGCTACATAGTAAGGGAGAGCTTTGCTCCAGGTCATTACCAGACTCACGTTGGATCACCTACGTTAGTTTCAATTCACATTAGTTCCTACTTGCTTGTTTTTTTTTTTTTCCGTAGTGGTGGTGTATCATTGAGAATGACAAATGTCTCTGAAGTGCCTGTGGTATCGGCTGTACGGGGCTGACTGGAACTGCTATCGATAAATACACCACAATTCTACAATTGCCAGCTGCACATTATTATAACTATCTTTATTTCGTTCCTATTTGCTGTTCCATTCCCGGTATTGTCGTCTCTTTTCTACTACGTCCAAAAAGTCCACTCTTGTATCGTACTCTTCAAACTCCGTGATGCCCAACGCGTTGACAGATTCCATCGCCTGACTCATTTCAATCGGTCTCAAAAACTGCTTCAGACTGAAAACCTCCTTATTGTGTGTTAATCCGAACCGAGACTGGTTGGCAATGGACTTGAACGCTCCAAAGTTGACGAGCACAAGTCCAACCAATACCTCTCCAATAATATCTCTGGAAAGACCAGTGGTGAGTTTGAAGATTTGATGATGTTCGTAAACGGAGTACCCTGCGTGGATCACAAGGAGACTCCCAAGCACAAGGAGGTAGTTCATGATGGTTCGTGGTAGTAGTCACAGCGGAATCGCCTCATTTAGGACGGTTACACCCGTACATCTCATCGTCCCTCTTTGGAGGCTGGGGCATATCACCGGGGTATTTCAAGGTCGGCAAGAGCCTGAAGATAAAGTTCACGGAAGGACCTTACTAAATTGGAGCCTACTGCTGTTGGATTGTTCTGAAGTTGAAGGTCCATTGCGCTTATCGGAGGAATAGGATAAGCACATTATAATGTTCTCGGCTTATTCGATAAATGAACAGTGGCTCTATTCCCGTAGATGAAACTATCACATACAGATTAGAAAATGTATATTTGATTATGCTGCGGTTTTAATGTTGGATCTTAGAATCTTTTATAAAAGTTTTTACCTTAGATAAATAACAAACAAATTCGCATTTTTTGTCCCAAAAGATTAAATTAACACATCAAGTCAGACCCTTGCGGAACATGCACCTCGATTCATAAACATAAAATTATTATTTAAAAGCATAAGCAACGTAGCGAAAACGAAAAGCAAGTCTAATAGTTGTCTAAAATACTCAAAGCTTGGATCGGTGAGAAAAATACGAGTTCAACTCCACTGAAGTCTTACCTCTCCATCTGGCAGAATTATAAAACGCCGAGTATGACCACGTCAAATCATCGGCACCTTGCATGAAGCCATGGTTTTTGTTGAACTGCTCCAGCATTCTTCCGGAATTGTCCACATGTTCTTGAATAACCTCTAAAAATGAATCAGCATAGTTAAACATCTGGACGAGTAAGTCAGTATAGTCCTCACTACCATAAGCAATAGCAGATTTTCCCAACGTATTCTTGTTTTGCGCAAGAATGCTGGAGAAAAACTTCCGGTTCTCGGATGTTAAAACGAGGTCCTCTTTTCTGGTCAAGGCTTTGTAGATCCACTTGTACAACACCTCTGCACCCGTTGCAGTGGAAATAAACCAAGGGTTTCCTTCAGAAGTAGAGTAGCCGTCATAAATATCTTCTGGATACCTACCAAGACCTACGCCCACTTCTTTTGAGTAATGGATTTTGTCGTGGTTCACTGGATACCGATATTTCATATCGGCCACCATCGCGTGAAGAGTACCAAGAACACGAGCATGGTCAATATCAAAAGGAATAGTGTCCGTGTTCCCGTACTCAATGTCATGAGCATGGATGGATGCCAATAAAGAAGCGATATCGAGCCCAACTCTATTTCTCAGCTTTTCTAAAGAGGGTGTTTCCACAAGATAAGGCAATGTACTGTGGGTAAAGCCAGATGATGGGTCCAAAATGTATTCCTTCAATGCATCATATCCTTCCTGCAATGATTGCAAGAATCCGTTAGTTTCGCCAACCGATTGCGCAAGATTTATGCCATCTTGAAGTGCTCTCATTTGGGTCAAGACGTTGAAAAAATGCATGGAGTTGATTTCCTCCCACAAATCGAAAGAGGTCTTTTTCCAATTAGCAAGAATATATTCCAAGTCGGGACGCACAATCTCGTTGTACACAAAAGTTGCATTCCCTAAGAAATCACTGGCGAAGTTCAACTCATATTTGTTGAGATACGTGATGTAGGTAGAGATTGTCAGAACCCGCAAACCTGGGCCATCCGCCTGCGGGCGTCCCCAAACTTCATCGAAAGCAGTCAAATCAGGCATGAACTTAGGTTCGCCTAAACCCAATCTCCCGTCGTCATCAAAGCGACCGGAGCGATTGGGAAGTCTTTGTAAGTGATGATTTACCGCGATATACAGCTCGATAGCATCACGAATCTTCTTGGGATCGGCCAAAGCACTAGTGCCGTCTTCTAGATAGTGGATCAAAGACCGGATCGTCAATGCCGAATCACGAGTCCACGTGTAAAAGTAGTTTGGGTTACTCTTCAGCGGCGAGGCAATAATCACCCCTGGTGCAACATTAGAGGGATCGAGAATCGTCAGAAGACCGCCGATATTCTGCAAAATGTTATGGAACGAAGTATTAGTCTGTTGATCAACCCAATTTTCAAACTGGGGACTTCCCATATAATCGTTCCGAGGTTTATCATCCAAAGAAACAAGAAGAGGGACCTGAAGGTGCCTGGAGGGAAGCACCAAGGCGTTGGTGATAACCACCAAACTCAAAAGCAACGGGCTTGAGCGCATATCTAAAAACTCGCAATAAAAAAAAACTAGTATGGGACAATCAGCCGGATATAATTGCTTGATAAAGTTGCTTGCAGATAGAGGGGGAAGCAAGTTAATAAAAGCACACGGATCTGGCGGAGATATCAGTAGTGGATAGTTGAACAAAAAAAAAAAATGAGAGTTTTGTTTATTATATAAATACGTTTTGTCTCGCTTAAAGACATGCCGAATGACTCCACAAACAAGTGATCTGTCACACAAACATCAGCGGAAAACTACCCCACTCCTGCTTGCGGCATGTGCGGCGTGCACTCACCTGCCCATCGGCATCACGCGTACTGCATGGATCATGATGGACGTGATGTGGAGTATTTACATTTTTCTTCAACGTCATAATTTGCGTTACAGTGCTATTTTTTTTTAATAGATTATAGTGCTGTTCGACGCAGTATTGCTCTAGAGACACGAAAAAGGCTGCACACGGAGTCCATATGCGGCGGGCGAAGGGTAGCGGTTACATAATCACGCGTAGAACGTAAAGGAAAAAAAAAAAAAAAAACCTGGGGTAAAAATTATGCGGAAAATGCTTTTCGGTAGCCCTACATATTGTCACCGATCGCAGAAGGTCAAAGGTCTGATTACTAATTTGTGAACAAATATACGTAATTTATACATCCGCACTACTGGTGACTTCGAATGTGTCGATATTGGGGAAGTCGATCGTTTCTCGAGCATAACACTCGTCGCTTCGATCCATGAGTTCATTCATCTCCTCTTCTGACAAACGTGCCACTGGCGTAGGCTCTGCAGTCAAGAGTTGATTCTCGGGTTCTGAAGGTCTTTTAACTTCCAAGTCTAGTGAGCTCCCCAAATTTAGCACACTGGATAGCTTGGTTAATTTTCCTAGGTCAATATTCTTCTCCACCAATTTCCGAGCCACGGAGCTCCGGTTGAAACTATTGGACTTGATAACCTGCTGTTCCAACACTCTCTTATCAAAACTGCGCATAATTAAAATTTCTTCCACCGTATCTCTAATGACAAAACGGAATACCTTCACCGGCTTCTTCTGCCCAATACGATGTGCTCTTCCCATGGCTTGAATGTCCATTTGTGGATTCCAGTCGTTGTCGAATAGGATAATAGTATCGGCCTCCACTAAGTTAATACCCAACCCACCTGCTCTGGTTGACAACAAGAAGACGTTATTAGCATCCAGTTTGGTTGAAGCGAAGAGGGCGATCTCCTCCTCTCTTTCCTCCTGTGACACTTCACCTGTCAATAGAGAGAATGAAATATCCTGTTCAGAGAGAACAACTCCTATAAGTTCTAGCATTTTGGTGAATTGGGAGAATATTAACACTTTGTGCCCTTCCTTTAGCAATCGATTCAAGATTTGTTTGAGCAATTGGATTTTGCTTGAATTCTGAAAAATAAGTCGCGACAAGTATTCATCATCACTAACATTATCGGCACTAGGCTCGTAATACAAATAATGGGACCCACAAATATTTCTCAACTGCATAGCTCTGTTCGCGAGAGCCTTCCGACTTAAGTTTTGATGGAACTTGGGCCATAAAGATTTAAGCAAACTTCGTTGCCGCGCTTGGCGAGGTGTGTCTTTGTTCGATAAAATCTTAACACGAGCTTTGAGCTCAATCTTGGCATTTTCTTCCTCGTCAGAACTAATTGAAATGACATCTGATTGTGGTGGAATCCCCGTAGCCGTAGAGTTGAGACTATGAGAAGCACCGTCTGGTGTTTCGTCGTCATTTTGCAAAGCACCATCTGGGTTTACTTTGCCATTTTGCAAAGCACCATCTGGGCTTTCTTCGCCATTTTGCAAAGCACCATCTGGGTTTTCTTCGCCATTTTGCAAAGCACCAACTGCGTTTACTTCGCTATTTTGCAAAGCACCACCTGGTGCCACCTCGTTCTTTTTGGAAAATTCCATCATCATCTCTTCGAACTCGTCGTTGATAGTTTGGAACTCCGAGGAGGGATAGACAGTGAAATCATTAGCAGATTCGACAGCTGTATCCTCGCCAGTATAGCGGTCCTTCCCTAAGGTATTTTGGCTCACATCCAAAAATGATCTATCAGAATCAGATTCGTTTGTATCGGATCTGCTTGGCTCCGAAATATACTCGTCGTCCAGGACCACGAATTCAGCGTCATATCGGCTTTCTAGTCTCTGAAGTGCTTTACGATCATAAATCTGCTTGCGCTTTCTGGTCTCTTGTAGTTCTAGAACTGTCTGCTCTTGGAGAATAAAAGAATCAACAAAATCCAAATCCTCCATATCTTTGAAAAGCTTCTTGTGATTGCACAATACATATTCCTTGATATGCAATCTGAGAACAGTCTGCTTGAGATCGTTATCAAGCACCAGAGAGTAGAATAATTTCTGAATAGGAGTGAGATTCGTATAAACCAAGTATTCCTTTTTGGGAGGTAATTCTTTCATCACGTCCTTTTTCAACCTCCGTAGCATAAAAGGCTTCAAAACCTGATGTAAGCTCTGGATTAAGCGATCCTGAACCTGTAATTTAATAACCGCCCTCTCTTGGCCCGAAAAATTATCCGCAACCTGTTCCCCCATAGCATCAAAGTCAAACCACTCTTGAAAAAGTTCCAAATCGGGGAAGACATCGGGTAAAGTGAAGTTTAGCAAAGACCATAACTCCAGTAAATTGTTCTGTAGGGGTGTTCCTGTCAAAAGGAGTCGGTTATCCACCTTCAAACGTTTCAAATACTTAAACAATACTGAATTGAAGTTTTTGATACGATGGCCTTCATCAACGATAAGGTATTTCCAGTCGGGGCGACTGAATCTCATAAAGTCATTAATCACCAACTGGTAGGAAGTGACCACAACATTCCATTTTTGCGCCTTAAAACTAGCATTTCCAAATTTGTACCGATATCTCTCTTCTCTGTTACCGCTATACTCCATAACCTTGATCTTGGGCGCAAACTTTCTAAACTCATTGCACCAATTTTTCACGGTAGATAGAGGAGCAATAATGAGAAAAGGACCCTTGATTCCATGTTCCATCAAATGAGATAGAATCAGAATAGATTGGAGCGTTTTTCCGAGTCCCATTTCGTCTGCAAGAATGCCATTGAGGCCATTTTCATAGAGCGTGATAAGCCACTCCAACCCATCCAACTGGTAATCTTTCATGGTACATCCCGTGACCAATAAAGGCTGACTCAGATTGTTGTTTGCCTGAGCAGCAAGAAGGGCGCGCCTAGTAGCCTTAGACCGCTTAGTAGGCTTTTCGAGCTTGATGCGCTTTTTGGTACCTTTGGTAGATTTCAGACGTTTTTTGGTAGACTTTTTCTTATTCTCGGCAGCGGCTTTTTCGGTCCGGGCCTTTTTTAATGCTTCTAGGCGGGAGGTTCTCAAATTTTTTCTTAATTGACGTGCTGATACTGTCGATCTGACCGGGAGAACGGTCCTTCTGTCCGACTCTAAGTGTGAATCCGGAGCCGAATCTGATCCCAGATCCAACTCAATGACCTCAATGTCCGAAGAGCTCTGCACATCCTTCGATTGAGATACCAGAGAGAAGAATTCTTCCTCACTGTCGGAATTGGACTTGTGCGTGGTATCCTCCTTTGTAGGTGCCACAGATTCCAGCTCTGAAGAATCGGAAATCAACTGCGGCGACTCGAGCTTCAGCGAGTCCGAGTCTGACGTCTCGGACTCGGACTCAGACTTGGATTCGGATTCTGAATCAGACTCAGACTCAGACTCGGACTCCAAATCAGAGGAGCCGTCCAAACCAGAACCATCCAGATCCTCTTGGTCGTCCTTTATCGCAATGGGCCGGCGTCTGACATACACCTGGACATCTTCATCCTCTTCATCTTTAGCTGGTTCCTTTTTCTGTTCCTCGTCTTGACGCTTTTTGATCGATTTCTCCATCATATTTTCAACAATGATCTGTGAATAGAGCTGAGACTTCTGGATCAACTTGTCTAAGCGCGCTAATTTGGCTTCAACATGGAGCTTGTTGAATGACTCCTGCTCCTCGGAAACCGGCTGGGGCGTCACATTTACTTCGACATTGAAGTCCAGTTCGTTTCCGGCCATTATGGTGTTTTGAGATTGCAGTTACGCGTAGATGTCGTAGTAATGCACTGCAGGCGGGAAGCGCGTGAATCAATGAGCAATTTGGCAGAAGCGTGCAATTTATGGATCCCACTTGATAGTAAAATTCTAAAACCTAGTTGAACAATTCAACAAATTGGAACTTTTCAACAAATTGGCGTTTCTGAATAGCCAAAGGGCCGATCTATGCGCTCTGCCACGCCTAGGGCAAAAACCAGTATTAGCAAATCTAATCGACTGAATGTCGTTCCCTGGGTGTATATAGACCGCGCGCGTGGTGGGGGAATAGGATCTATGAAGAGATGTATGGCCATGACAACGCGCGACGGTCCAACGAATCGTACGCTTATTGGTATTTGCCGAAATCGGGGGATGTCTTATTTCTCGGGACAACTGCGAGTAGTAGTATAGGACCAGAGCTCCAAGACTCATCCTATGACAGTAGATTTCCTACTCAGCCAGCCTCACAAAAACATCGCATTCATGGTGATCAAGTGAGATATGTATGTGCCGATTACGAGATGAAAGAGAATACGCAGACAGAAGGACGTCGAGTGACTTCGACAAGATTTTGGCAGAACAATCGAGGATGAGAGACCCATTTTCATGATAAAGATGCATCCAAACCGAAGTGAAGAAAGAATGTTTGGTATCTTTGATGGAAACGTAAGAAAAGGTAGATTTGATGTCGTAGATTTAATTCCATAGATGTAATTTCGGTAGACTTAATTCCTACGCGGATTCTTGCAAACTCAATGGAACACATTGCCAATTCATGATCAGTTGCAACCAAGAGAGCTAATATGATCGAAATCACAATGACGTAGTATCGCTAACATAATGACTTAGAATCGCAATCAGTGATTGCGCTGCGGAATTGACCGCACAGCCGCAACTAGCACATGACTCAACCAGTAATGGCTCAACAGTACCCTTCACGTACTACACATGAATATGCCAGCATTGACTGCAATGTCGCCCACTTCGGCACACCGATCCCAACGAATCCAGTAGCCACCATCAACCAATCATACGCAAGAACCAAACCAAACCGGTGCCACGACGGACGAAATATGCAAAGCAAGCAAATTAGCCACCGCGCGGTGACTAGCGTGTGTATGGCCAAGGATGGCGCGACATGGGCGTACCGAAGCGAGGGCAACTGGGCCACAACTGGGCCGTGTCGCGTAGCCACCGCGCACGTGACCACTATGTTCCAGCCCACGGGCCGTGCCGGTGTGGAGCTGCACAGAAGCCAGCGGCCAAAGGTAGAACAGGAAACGAGGAGCACCGCAGGGCCGTTTCAGGGGCGGGGACGGTTTCAGCAAAACCCCGGTGGCGTTGTTTTGATGGTTTTTCCGCCGGAGCACGCGGTTCCTGCGCTTCGCCTCCGGGCCGTTATGTCACGCCATGGTGATGTCAGACCGGTGGTCAAACCCATACATCTCCGGCGACAGTTACGGCCGCTGCACACACGGTGACTGCCTGCATGGAGCCAGGAGAGGTTTCTCGCGCATGAGCGAAAATTAGCCCAAAGATTGGCCCCAATGTCGTGTTTCCGCCGCTCCTCCGCCACCACCTCCACTCACGGGCGCGACATTTTCGTGGCACCTAGCCACCTGGCCCAATTACACCCCGGCGGTTTCTGCCCCAACCGCACCCTCCCGCCCTCCGCCGGCCCTCCAGCCCAACGAATCACCGGACTGCACACAACCATGCAACAATAGCGACGTAATCGGTCGCTGTGTAATTGTCAGCCCCAGTGCAGGCCAGCCCCGTATCACCGTAGGTGGTGGTGACGAGGACTGTGTTTAAATGCCCAAAATTTGCCCATGTATAAGAGGGTAACCGAATCCGACCCTGAATGGATGAGACCCAGTCTACTGCGAATACAATCTCCCCGCGTCGCCTTCCACCGTCAGCTATCGCACTCGCTATCTAAAATGGGAAGAGAGAACATCATCACCTACCAATTGGAACACGGCAACGAGACCGACTTGAGTCTCTCCAAGGAGCGGAGCGGCTCCAGCACCAGCTCCACCACCGCGCCGGAAAAGCCCCGCAGCGAGCACTCCAACTTTCCCTTCACCCTCTCCAAGCAGTCCACCATCCAGGACTACTTAGCCAACAACAAGTTTTTCATTGACTCCATCAAGCACAACCACTCGAACCAGGTGTTTGAGTTGAACGGCAAGGGCCAGTCGCCCCACACCTTCTGGATCGGCTGTTCCGACTCGCGTGCGGCCGAGTCGTGCTTGTCCACTTTGCCCGGTGAGATCTTCACCCACCGGAACATCGCCAACATCGTCAACTCCAACGACATTTCGTCCCAGGGCGCAATCCAGTTTGCAGTGGACGTGTTGAAGGTACGCAAGATCATTGTGTGCGGCCACACTGACTGTGGCGGGGTGTGGGCTTCGTTGTCCAACAAGAGAATTGGCGGAGTGCTTGACTTGTGGCTCAATCCGATCCGTCACATCCGCGCCGCCAACATCGAGGCGTTGAATGCGTTGAAGGAGGACCCCAAGGCGCGCGCCAAGAAGTTGGCCGAGCTCAATGTGGTGGCGTCGGTGTTGGCGTTGAAGAGACACCCTAGTGCGCTGATGGCGTTGAAGAAGGGCGAGATTGAGGTGTGGGGCATGATGTACGATGTGGCCACGGGATTGCTTTCGGAGGTGGAGATTCCCAACGACGAGTTCGAGGACTTGTTCCACGTGCACGACGAGCACGAGGAGGAGTACAACCCCCACTAGTTGGTCGCTGTGATTGGTGGTGGGCTTGTACGACTGGTGCGAGTGCTCTGTACTCGCGACTTTGCATTTAATAATATGATAGACACGATATTTTGCGTAGCAGATGCGGTGACATGGAGAAGGGATGTCTGTTCAGAAGGATGGGAGGAGAGAGAAGAGAAAAAAGAAGATAGAGAAGGGATGTCTGTACAATATTGTGCAACAAGATAAGGTGGCCTATAATGTAGAGGGAACAGAGGGTAGAAAAGGACAAGGGAGACAATGGACTATGGTATGGTATACTCATATCTAATATATCTAATATATCTAACATATCTAACATATCTAATATATCTAATATCTAATATCTAATATCTAATATCTAATATCTAATATCTAATATCTAATATCTAATATCTAATATCTAATATCTAATATCTAATATCTAATATCTAATATCTAATATCTAATATCTAATATATCTGAAGCATATACTACACATAATAGAGATAGGAGACCCGCAAGGTATACCCTCGAGAGTACTACAGCAATAGAGACTACAAAAACTATATGAATCGCCCGAAACCCCAAGATAGCAAACACTATAGAGGCTCGGAAAGTGCCATTTCCCTGCCTCGTGCCTGCAGCACGACTTCACCCAGAGCAAACATCCCACGTCCCAGCGTCACAACCGCTCCGACAACTTCTGAACACAAACCTTTCCCTCTACTTCAACACATAACCCGTTCTCTCTGATCTCATCACAACTTAATCGGTTCCCTCTGACTACACTTCGCTAACATATTTTCTATTCGTAATAATTTAAGTGGAGCTCCAGTTCAAGTTAAACCGCCCCTCGGGAACCTTGTAGTTCTCAATCGCGCTCAACACCTCCTCCGCGGTCGTAGCCACTTGGATGATGTCACCGTTCTTCTTCGACACAAACTCCAGCGCAATTGCGTCCCGCACCCAGACCAAGAAGCTGTCGTAGAACCCGTCCATGTTGAAAATCACAATCGGCTTGTTGTGGATGCTCAACTGGTGCCACGTAACCATCTCCATAAGCTCCTCCACCGTTCCGTAGCCTCCAGGCAACGCCACAAACGCATCGGCCTCCTCGCCCATCATCCGCTTCCGCGTGTGCATGTCTTGCACCAACGTGGTCTTGCCGTACTCCTTCAGGTCCGGAATGGGCGTGGACCCCACGTGGTTGTCAATACCTTGCTTCAACTTGTCGTTGAACTCGGCATCAGTGGTACGCTCACGTGTGATCAACGCCTCGGGGATAATTCCGTGGACGTAGCCGCCATTGGTGGCACAGCCACGAGCCACCGCACCCATGAGTCCGGTGGAGCCTCCACCGTAAACCAAACCCCAGTTGCGCTTGGCCAACATGGTTCCCAATTGGGTGGCGTTTTCGGCGTAGCTGGCGTCTTTTCCGAAAGACAGCCCGCAAAACACGCAGATTGTTTTCTCGGGGGTGGTGGCAGTCATAGTGAGCAGTGTAGTTGTAGTGGGTGTAGTGTGGTGGTGGTTGTACTAGTGTTGGTACTAGTGGTGGATTAGGAATTCAGAACTGCAGCAGGGGCAACAGCAGTTTCAGGGTGCAAGTGTAAAGGTAGATCGCAACAGTGGTAGAGTGGCGGTCTTTGTTTCTGGAAAGTAGGTTTGGTGGGGGATCGCATGGGTTTATATAGTGCGGCGAATCAGTGCCGCGGGCGGCCCGCGGTCACTCCGAAGAAATTGCGGCAACTAATAAACGCACTTGCAAATCAAATAATTTTACTGAGGCCGCTGAATGTGACAAGTCAGGTATATGGGACGGATTCCGACGTGTCAGAAGAACCGAGTTGTTTTGTATTGTATGGAGATGGACATGACGTCGTGTGCCCATAATGCCTGCAGTGTCATCAGCAGTGAAGAAATGGAGGGTCTTACAGCGGACAATGTAACCACAATCAGCAATCAGCGATCTATAATCCACCGGACATCTATCCACGGAAACCAAGAAATATCGAAATTCAAGTTTCTCACGGTGAAACGCCAATTGTTTGGATTCGAATTTGGATTCACCTTATTTGGCCCCTTCGTGGCATTGGCTGGGTCCGTTGGCAATATGCTTATCAGGTGTGAAGTGCAGGTCACCAATGCAGGTGACTAGAAACAAGAAACCGGCAAATGTGGACAATGGATGATCTACATCACAATACGATCCCCGCGAATGACTTTGTGTCAACTGTCACCCCGGTGGCAAGCATTGAATTACAATTTCGCAACGGTCTTGACCATGTGTGCTCACACAACAGTCACTGCGCGGCTCATAATGTGTAATCTTGCAGTGGGTAATGAGGCCGCGACCTTCACATTTCCAGTATCTAGACTCGCAAAATACGAGTCAAACTGTAGACTCGCAAAATACGAGTCAAACTGCTACCGCAGCTTAGGGTAAGTTAGATGTCATTAAATAATCAAGAGTGGCTTATGGGTCAGGGGAAAATTGATTATTGCTCAGATGGAAGAGAATGAGCAAAGCCAGGTTTCATCCGCATTCCCTCAGTTCGTAGCTATATGTATGTAAGCTATAGTCCCTTTTCTATTCCCAATCTATCTACATTGCTTCTGCATGCATTCAACCACAGTAACCTCACCCAGACTTAGCGACAAAAATCTCCGGATAGTCATCACTATTGCGCCCCACGTAGTCCGACTCATCTACCTTCACCAAACCCGCAGCCTCTTTGGTGCGGAATTGCACCATTTTCATCAACAGGTAGAGGGTTGACACCACCGGTGCCAACACACCGTTTCTCGCTGCAATTTTGAGGGCATTGCCCACAACAACCTCAACCTCCACCAACTGATTTTTGCGCAAATCAACCAACATTGACGACGAGAAAAAAGATCCGTCGGCCACATGCAAAAACCGGTGCTTGGTTTCGATCAGAATTTGGACCCCATCACTTGCAGCAATGGCAATGATCTCGTCCATAGCGGAATCAAAAATGGTGGTGTTGGCACCATTGATCTGGCACCGGTTGATGTCGAGTCCGGTGAGAGCAGTGACCGGGTTGAACACCGCGTTGTTCACAAGTTTGTCCCACCGTGATCTTTTGGCCGATTCTTCCACATGCACAACATTGAGCCCGCTTTCCTGGCGATATATCGCGGCAAACGCGTGTGTGCGGGTCTGGGCCAACTCAGGAGACACGGTCGGGTTGTCAAAGGGCGCCAAGTAGAGCTGTTCCTTGTGCAGATGCGAAACCACACCTTTGGCATACGCCAGTCCGATCAACAGCACCCCTGAGAGAATCGGGCAAGCGGGGAAAGCAGCAATCATGGGTTCTTCGATCCCAATACCATTTTGAATCAAAACAAGCGTGGTGTGGCCCGCAACTACCGCAGGGCCCACAATCTGTTCACACGTCATATACCCGTCGGGAATGTTCTTCGTCGTGACGACAACAAAGTCAAACGGGCCAAAATCAGAAGCGGCTGCAGCAACTGATGGACTCACGTGCTCGGGTTTCCACCCGGTGATTTTGCCGTGGATGGCAGAATCGATGATGTATCCCGAAGAAGAAATGAGATCAAAGTCGGACCGCACGACAAGCGTGACAGAGCTCTTTTTGTTAAGAGAGAGCGAGAGTGCTGCCATGGCACCAACACCACCAGAACCCACAACCAAAACTTTTGGCAAGGTAGACATTGAGAGAGAGGATGGAATGGAGATTAAGAGGTAGAGTCGGCAGTGCAGAAATGAAGCACTGCGAAAGCGGCGGATGCAAATGGCGGGGTAAACATCCGTACCCCGCTGAGTCACGGTCAGACAGCACGCCGGGTTGGCACATTAATAGGTTTTATAACGGATGATAAGAGGGCTTGGATAAAGGGGATTTGTTTGGGCGACGATATTTTATGTATGATGTGCATTTCGGGTATTTTCTGTGGTTTATGTATTTGGGCCCTGATGTATGATGTTTCTGCTTCTTTTCGCAATCGCTCGGCCACTTTACGGTGAAGTGAAAAAGAATGGAGCAGGCTTCCAACAATTTACCACATCAATGTATTCAATAGTTACAGACGCAATTTTTCAAGATCCTCCGAACCTGCTGATCTAGCGTGAATCAAAAATCATCAAACCCCAGTCGTTTGTTTTCCAGACCAGTGTAATTTGGCCTAATTAGGTAAGCATATGCGGACAAGCGGAGGGAGGGATATCAACGCCTCTGATTTAAATAAAAAATCGCCGTACGAGTGAAATACTCCTTCCAGTAGATATCTCCGCAATTAAACATTCGAAAACTGAAACATAACAGTGATTTCAACCGGTGCAACGCACGGCTCAGACAATATTAATAGACATCAACCACGACAAAATAACCGGCAACATAATCGACAAAATAGCAGACAAAATAATTGACCCAAAAGCAACTCTAAAAACCCAAAACATCCTATCCACCAATAAAAATCCCAAAACAACCTCCCTTATCCACCTCCAAAGTGTCGTCTTATCGAACGTCAAATCACGTCAAGGACCCAACCTCCTAATCTGCACTCCAGAGTCTTTATCGGCGCAATACCTCGGTACTACTACTATGAAAACAGCCCCTGGTCGTTTACAGCTCACGCCGCTCTTGAAGCTTAATGCGGCGCTCAGAAAAACGCTTCTTTCCCGCAAATTCTACCTGGAAATCTGCGACAAAATATTGGACTCGTCAGCCACGGTGGATCGCAACTTGTACTTCATATGCTACTTTGCGCTTTTGGTGAGTGCCGTGTTGGACAACCGGGGCCACATCTTGCAGTTTTTGGTGAAGCAAAAGGAGAATGTTTTGCGGTTGGCCGGAATTCCCCAGTGCCCAAACAAGGCGGTGCTACGGGAACAAAAACACCCCACCGACGGGGAGAAACGCGAGTCTCACGAAAAGCAAGAGGAATCTGATGTCCCAGAAAGGACCAATGATTCCCCGGTGGTGATCAACACCAAGATCGACGTCCGGCTTGGAAACATTGCCAAGCACTTGAAAACAACCTCGTCGTATATTTCGGACGTGCGTATTTTCAACCGTTTGACTGATGCCATCAAGTATATGCCGTGGATTATAGACGAGTTCTCGGCGTTGTCCGGCCTGCCGCTGCCGCTTTCGAACCGTATCATCAACTTTGCTCAGGCCATCAACTGTCTTATTTTGGAACTTTTTGAAAACGTTGGCTGGTTGACCGAACACAACTGGATTGGCACCGGTGACAACGACTGGTGGTGTATGGAAACTTACATTTGGAGTTCACGGGTGTGGGGTGCTTACATTGTGATTGAGATTCTCGAGCTTTTCCGGAGAACGCCCCGGGCCAAACGGGATGGGGCGTGGCGGATTTCGGTATTTCAACAGATGGTCCAGCTTCCGTTGGTGTTGCACTGGTCGTTGTATGAAGGGTGCTTGAGCCCGTTCTGGGTGGGATTGTGTGGATCTGGAGCATCGTGGTGGGATTTCCGTGATCTTTGGAGTTCGCTCGAGTTGGAGTAGGGACAAATAGCTGAGGAATTAGAGCGGTGGGGTGAAGCAGTGGGGATATTTGATGATTATTTATTCAATGCATGTGGATGGAAAAGATGTAGACGTTAGATTAGGTCGAATTGTGCAGCCGTTGCACACGCAAACTACACGATGTAGAGTCCCAATTAATTCGAAAATAAGGTGGGTCGTGGATGTCAAGAACCAGATCAAGACGCAGGACCACGAAGACCAAAGACAGGTATCAAGTGTAGCCGAGGCAGCGAGCGCGAGCCAGAGGGCCAGAGAGCCAGAGAGCCAGAGAGCCAGAGAGCCAGAGAGCCAGAGAGCCAGAGAGCCAGAGAGCTGCCAGGCAGACAGAGGGTCCCGTCACAATCGCCAGTAACACTTTGAAAAAACGTTCAAACCCGCCGCAGCCACTGAACCGTACGTACTGGATGTACTGGCTGCACTGGCTGTACTGGCTGTACAGCCAGTGCAGTCACAATTTTCAGCCTACTCCACCCGCACCTCGCTCTTCTCCAACTGGCGTGACCGGTCAAAGTACAAGTTCGGATGGGTGATGTGGAGGTTCTCCGGCTTCGCCATCTGCGCCCGGTGGGTGATCTCAAACACCCGCGTGCACGCCACGGTGTAGTCGTGCTTCCCCACATCCTCCACCACGCCGTTCACGTCGTGCGGGTCGGTCACGCCCATGTCGCCCAAACTCGCCACTAACGCGTCAAGCGACAAGTCGCGGTACGGACAGCCGTGGGCCTCGCCGCGCTGCGGCTTGGGCTTCAGCAAGATGGTGTTGCAGTCCCACGGCTTGTAGTTGATGCGGCCACCCTCCAAGCCGTACATGTGGCGGAAGTTGTACCGGTACTCCTTGTTGAACGAGTCCAAGTTGAGCTTGCCGGTGCGGGTGAACTGGGCCGCCCAGAACTTGAGGGCCTCGTCCACGCCGAGCCCCGCGCCCTTCAAGAACAAGCCGAGCTGCTGGCGCGCGCCATACTTCAAGTGGGCGTCGGACGCCAACGCCCGCAGCAACCGCAGCGCGCAGAGCGGGAAGTGGCGGGTGGTGTCGGGCGCCAGCACCGCGGCCGCGGTCAAGCCCTCGACCCCGTCGGCGGCGCCGTCATACTGCACCGACGCGAAGTTGCGCGACAAGTGCGCGAGCAACGGCATCAACCGGTCGTCTTCCTCCAACCGCGGGAGCGCGTGGAACGTCTTCACGAGCGCCGCCGCGAGGCAGTCGGAGAACACCACCGCGAGCAACGCCACCTGGAGCGTGGACGGGATGTAGGCGTAGCCGCGCAGCATGTACACCAGGCGCAGCGCCACCAACTGCGGCACCTTGGCGAACGGCAACCGGATGAAGTTTTC
>JAJMCU010000051.1:0-79147 GCA_030573135.1 Clavispora asparagi
TTGTGACCACGGAATCCGACGGATTCTCTGAGACCGAGAGTGGAATTGTCATTGTCACTACCGACTCGGCTGGCTCATTGACGACAACCACGTCTCTTTTCCCTGTTACTGGATGCCCTGAATGTACCGAGTACACTACTACTTTTGTGACCACGGAATCCGACGGATTCTCTGAGACCGAGAGTGGAATTGTCATTGTTACTACCGACTCAGCTGGCTCATTGACGACAACTACGTCTCTTTTCCCAACTGTTGCTCCTAGTCGAAGCTCGTCTTTCTCGTCACACTCCTTTAACTTCCAAAATACCTCGTCTGTGATTAAATTTAGTGGTCATGATTCATCTTCGATATCTGTTGGATTGAGCTCTGTTGTTCCTGTCGCATCTTTGAGTTTTATAATTTCAGATGCTTCTGGCACAAATGCTGAGCTGTCAACCATCACTTCTATTCCAAGTGGATATGTGGGAAGTACTGGAGCTATTATTTCTTCCTCGAGTGTGAGTGGAGGATCTGCGGTGTCTGACGGAATGGCTGTTTCTAGTGGAACTGTTATAGACATCTCTCAACTGGTCCTTTCTAGTCCAGAAACCGGTGCATATAGTGGTGAAGAGGTCTCTAGTACTTATATCTCCACGGAGACTGAAAC
Source organism: Clavispora asparagi (assembly GCA_030573135.1). Lineage (NCBI taxonomy): Eukaryota > Fungi > Ascomycota > Pichiomycetes > Serinales > Metschnikowiaceae > Clavispora > Clavispora asparagi. The sequence goes on from JAJMCU010000051.1 coordinate 647, forward strand.
TTCTACGGCGGATAATGGCAACAACGGGGATCCACCTACTTCTACCCAAGGAAACAACGGAGACCCAGCTACTTCTACCCAAGGAAACAACGGAGACCCAGCTACTTCAACCCAAGGAAACAATGGAGATCCAGTTGCTTCTACCCAAGGCAACGACGGCGATCCAGCTACTTCAACCCAAGGAAACAATGGAGATCCAGTTGCTTCTACCCAAGGAAACGACGGAGATCCAGCTACTTCTACCCAAGGCAACAATGGAGATCCAGTTGCTTCTACCCAAGGAAACAACGGAGATCCAGTTGCTTCTACCCAAGGCAACAACGGAGATCCAGCTACTTCTACCCAAGGAAACAACGGAGATCCAGTTGCTTCTACCCAAGGTGGTAACGGAGATCCAGTTGCTTCTACCCAAGGCAACAACGGAGACCCAGCTACTTCTACCCAAGATGGTAACGGTGACCCAGCTACATCTACCGGAACTGTCGACAAATCTGCATCTACTGCAGCTGTAGGTTCACTTGGAGCTCCAGCTGTCACTACTATTGGCTCTTCTGCCGACCCCCCTGTGTCCACCGATGGTGCTGCTGCGAGTGCCTCGGGTGGTTCAGATGGAAATCCCGCTGTCATTTCTGCTACTTCGGGAGCTGCCTCGACATCCTGGACTATTGGTGCAGTCGTGGTCATGCTTTTATGTGGAGTTCTTTTCTAAATTTCTGACGCCTAGACCCGCGCTCCACTCGTTTGCGAGAACGGACTTGGCTTCTACGGAGAGAACCTTTTAGGTAATTTCCTTTTTGCAACGCCATGGTTGCATGGGCATGTGTGTGCGCACGCATTTTTGATGCCCCCTTAATTATTGTATTAGTTTAATTCATTTGTTTTTCGAATTGAGGCGTGGAGCAGGACCGGCTAACGCCTGCACACCGTAGCCATGTAGCCAGAATAGGCACGATGCCACCCGTACCTCTGTAACGTGTGTCCCCAGCCATCACTTCTTCCCGCCCACGACGCACTAGGAAAGAGGTGAAAACATAGAGAGCAAAGAAACCGCCGGTAACACACGGGGAGACAACCGAAAATTAAAAACAAAAAACAAAAACAAAAACAAAAACAGCAACTAAAAACCGGAAATGCCCCCAAATCCCAATGGCCTCATATTGGTGAAACTCACGCGTATAGCATTCTTCCCTTACAGGTCCAGTTTAAACGCGACTGGGTGCAGCGCTCCTATCCAAACGCTGTACTTAAGCCATCGCATTCCCAATTAGGCTAATTCTTCACCATGAAGCTTCTGGGATTTTTGGTGCTTTCTTTGGCGTCGGCCAAAATCGTGGTGGAATATGTCACTGTGACTGCGTTTGTGACCGTCAAAAAGGAACAACTAGGTGCTGCTTCGGCCGGGTTCGCCGAATTGTGGCAATCTTCCACTCACACCCCAGTGGTACCGGCAGAAACCGAGGCCCACACCGAAGATTCAGATTCAAATACCGTGGAATCTCCCGAAACCTCTACCGTGTCGCCCACACAAACACAACTTGCGCAAACTCTGTCGTGGGTGCAAATCCAACCACTGGTGGAGGTTTCCCAAACCCAGAGCTCGCAGGCCCAAGCCAGTCTGACGCAAACACCTCTGACACAGAGTGTGGCACAAATTGAGCAGACACAATCGGTTATACAGACTTCGTCCAGTCTGTCGACCACCCTGCTGGTGGCGGCCGAATCGCTGTCATCCGGAGCATTTTCTGGAGACGGAACGTACTACGCTCCGGGCATGGGAGCATGCGGAGAAGTCAACACCGAGTCAGACTACATTGTGGCGGTCAGCAAGGATTTGTTTGACCAGTATACCCCCAATGGGAACCCCAACAAGAACACGTTGTGCGGTAAGAAGATCCAGGCTTACTATGAGGGCAAGTCTGTGGAGGTGACGGTGGTGGACCGGTGTGAGGGCTGTGCGTACGGAAGCTTGGACTTTTCGCCCACTGCATTCAGCCAGATTGCCGATCAGAGCTTGGGCCGGATCCCAATTACGTGGAACTGGGTTTAGAAAAAAATAGATATGGTTTGTGACGGATGTACCGAGCGTAGAACCGAAGAATGGGACCGAGGAGACGAAGGGCAGAGAGTTGGGAGTATTGCGATATGGCGGCGGGCAAAGAGCTTAGAATGGATTTGTGTGGTGACGGGTTACATTTGCAGTTTGCCAATTTTAGAATTAGTGATGTGGAGAGTTGTAGAGTCAGAGACTCAGGTGGCCGAGCCCGCCTAGGGGGAGGTTCGTAGAACCAGTTGGTGAAAAGTGCCAATTTTGTAGAAAGGTTTATAATTGGTTTTGCAGATTACTGGTTTTGCAGATTTTGGAGTTAGCCATGGTGTAAGGTCTGTGGAGTTTTGCACATGAGGATTGCAGTTTAGGAATGCAGAGTGACTACCCACTTCAGTAGATCCAGTCTGGGTGAGGTTGATTTGTAGAATCAGCAACGTAGCATCAGTCAACGAGGTCCAGAACCAGTCATCTGAAACACTTGCTAAGTCAGTTTTACAATGAGCTACGGAAGCCAGTTTGGTAAATTAACGGTCGCTATACAAAGGGCCGGGATGGAGAAAAACTGCGAATGGAGGAACAACAGGCCACCCACAAACACAGATCCAATCTAAATACATAAAATATCCCTTTTCCCCAAGATCACCCCATTCAACACCCGAACCCTCGCTCCACAGAAATCCACAGAAACCAGCGCCACAGAAATCCGCGGTGGCTTTCCCCCATTCTACCCAACTACATTAAAGTGCCAGTGCGCGCTCCACTATCACCATTACCCATCTCACATACACTCACAGCTGAACCACACCACTATTACCGGTTGCTACTTATCAACACACAGACACAAAACCATAAACCCCAAACACGCAAACACCATAAACGCCACAACCACCATAAACACCACCACCACCCCAGTCACGCCCCACAAACAAGCACTCCAATGGAATCCGACGACGACTTTGTGGAAAACGGATCCGGGCACGAGCTGGGCGACATGTCGCTCTCGCCCGAACCCCAAGGCATGGCCAAACGCACGCGGTCCAAAGCGTCGGACCCCAAGGCTATCGGCGGATACGCCTGGGAAGACCAGTACCAGCGCACTTGGGACATTGTCACCGACGACAGCGAGGGCCAGCGGTCGTTGGAGCAGCTCGTGCAGCAGATGATCGAGACGCGCAAAAAAAAAATCATGAAGAACGCCACCACGCCGTTCCAGCGCGGCATCATCCGCACGCTCGTGGTGGTGGTGGACGGGTCGCAGGCGATGGTGGAGAAGGACTTGCGCCCCACGCGGTTCGGCGCGATGTTGAACCACCTCGTGGAGTTTGTGGTGGAGTTTTTCGACCAGAACCCTATCTCCCAGATGGCGGTGGTGATGATGCGCAACGGCGTGGCCCAGGTGGTGAGCGAGGTCAGCGGCCTGCCGCAGCACCACTTGGACCGGCTCCGTGCGCTCAAGGCGCGCCAGCACAACCGGTTCGAGCCCAAGGGCGACCCGCTGTTGCAGAATGCGCTAGAGCTCGCGCGGGCGTTGCTCACGGCCAACTTCGGCGGCGCGGCCGCGGCCAAGAGCTCGAAGGAGATCCTAGTCATCTTTGGCGCGCTCTTCACCCTGGACCCGGGCGACATCCACCACACCATCGATGCATTGGTGCGTGACGCGGTCAAGGTCAAGGTGATTGGGCTTTCGGCCCAGGTGGCCATCTGCCAGGAGATCGTGTCGCGCACCAACCAGGCGGCGGCGGCCTACGGCGTAATCATGAACGAGGCGCACTTCAAGGACCTTCTCATGGCGTGCGTGGAGCCGCTTGCGGTCACAGCGCCCACCACAAAAGACGACGCGGTGGACGCGGCGGCCGGCGTACCGCTCCTCCGCATGGGCTTCCCGCTGAAATCGGCCTCGGCCATTTCTGCCGGGTCGGCGGTGGTGGCCAACTTTCCCCACTTGTGCAGCTGCCACCCCACCCAGGGCAGCACGGACGCGGCCGACACGGTGGTGGTGCAGAACGGTACAGCGCCACCGCCGCCCTCCCTGAGCACCGTGGGCTACACCTGTCCGCAGTGCCGCTCGCGGGTGTGCCACCTTCCCACCATCTGCCCGGTATGCGGGCTCATGTTGATCTTGTCCACGCACTTGGCGCGGTCATACCACCATTTGGTGCCACTCAACGACTTTAGCGACGTGGCAGTGGCGCCGCGCTACGCCAGTACCCACTGCTTCGGGTGCCTCCTCCGGTTTCCCGATGGCACCGACGTGGATGCGACGGCGCTCACCAGCTCGCGCTACGAGTGCCCCAAGTGCCATCAGCACTTCTGCATCGACTGCGACGTGTTTGTGCACGAGCTGCTTCACAACTGCCCGGGATGCGAGAGCGTGGCAGTGCCGAAGAGCATATAGGAGCAGGGCAGAATGGGGTAGGAGCGGGCGCGTGGACGATGGATGGAATTGATGAATTCACGGAATGTGACGACCACGAAGACTATGGCTATTGATGGCTATTGATGACTATTGATGGCTGTTTATGGCTATTGATGACTATTGATGACTATTGATGATTATTGATGGTTATTAATGACTATTGACGGCTATTGATGTCCATGGTTGACCATTAATGACTATGGATGGCTATTGATGGTTATTAATGACTATTGATGACTATTGATGTCCATGGATGACCATTAATGACTATGGGTGATTATTAATTGGTATCTGCACCTCGTCAATACATTCCCCTCATCTCTACTGTCTCCAGTGGCGGTCAGCTTCGTCGATCTTGCCCCAACCTCCAAAGCTTTCTTGGGGACTCCATGCCAAAATGCCCTACATAGACCAATCCTCACGACTACAATCTCTAGGCTTCACGAATTATTTGTACATTGGTTACTTATTGCCCCAGGTGGAAGACCCTCCATCATTACCCCATGCAGACGATCCACCATTTTTATTCCACCCAGAAGCGTTGCTGGAGTTGTTACCCCACGCTGACGACCCCTCGGCATTGTTCTGGCCCCACGCAGAGCCCTCGTCTTGATTTCCTTGGTTGCCCCACGCAGAAGAGCCCCCCGATTTGTTGCCCCACGCAGACGAGCCACCGGACTTGTTGCCCCATGCGGAAGAACCTCCGGACTTGTTGCCCCATGCGGAAGAACCTCCGGACTTGTTGCCCCATGCAGAAGAACCTCCAGCTCCAGATTTGTTGCCCCAGGATGACGAACCACCAGAGGCAGCACTCAGCTTGTTACCCCAAGAAGAGCCGCCACCACCGCCACCAGACTTACTGCCCCATGCGGACGAACCGCCGGCATTGTTGCCCCATGCGGAGGAACCACCGGCCTTGTTGCCCCACGACGAGTTGCCGCCCCAGGCAGATGCAGCACCACCGGCATTATTGCTGCCCCACGTGGAGGCACCACCACCAGCACCCCACGCAGAAGCACCACCGGCACTCACAGCTGGGGTCTTACCCCCCCAAGTCGAAGCACCACCGGCAGGGTTCACCGAAGGCGTAGCACCACCCCAGGCGGAGCGGGCACCAGATGAAAATGCGGGACCGGTAGACGAAGTTGGGCCGCTGCGGTTATCCAGCGCACCAATGAATCTCAAGTATGGAATTGACTCGCCGCGGATCATTACACTCAACTTGGTCTTGTTGACCTTGATCTTTTTGGACTTAGTATGCAACTCAATACGGGCATCAATGTCGTCTGTTTCCACCACCTTACCCATAAGACCCTTGTAGTTACCGTTATTGACCACCACATCCTTGTAGAGCAACTTGTCTCTGCCTCCAGTACGCACACCTGTTGGGGCAGCGATAGGCGCGAGCTTCAAGTTCGGATTCATACGGCTCAAGTCTGGGCCCAATGTTTTGGAGATCATCGAGTTCTTGGTGGACACGGTGCTGACATTCAACGCGCTCGACACAAATATACCCAAGTTTTCCTGGAGCTCATGCGACTCAATGAACAACGTGTTCTTGTAGATATGCAAGATCACTCCCTCCTTCTTCTTGTCGCCTCCATTCTCCTTGACGGTGTCACCCACACGGATGGTAAGTCCATTTTTATCGGTGGCCACCTGCTCGCGCCTAGTCAACTTGAGCTTGGACGCAATTCCGGTAGGCTTGACCGAGATCAAACGGGCGTCAGACGTGAGAACACCGAACAAGCCCTTGTCCGCCTGCACAATAACACCAACGGTTGAAGCGTTGAGCTGTACCAAGTCCTTGATCTCGTACTTGCTGTTGACCATGTCCGCACTGGCGGAGGTGTCGGTAGCTTTAATAAGGTAGTTGGCGAATACACGCACATCCTCCTTACTCTGGTCACTTAACAACACCACCGAGTCACCGTCAATCTTAATGACCAAACCGGTTTGGTCCGAGTGCTTACCCTCGATGATCTTCACGTGGTCACCCGGGGTGAACACCTTGCGCAAGTCGCTGGTGGTCACGGTCAACTCCTGGTTAACAAACTGTTGGTCACCACTGTTCGTCACGAGCATCGTCACTTCGTTCAATGACACGTTCAACACCTTACCCACGGTCTTGGCCTGCTCACCGCGGCGGATCTCCACCTTGTCGCCCGGTTGGAACGCACTGGAGTTGCCACCTTCCTGGTTACGGTTATTTTTCAACAGCGCTGCCACTGCGGCAAGGTCCAACCCGTCCTCTTCAGTGTTACCGGTCTGGAAGTGATCCAACTCCTCCAACTTGGGGTGAACGTCCTTGGTCTGGATAAACTGCAATTTGAAGTCTTTGAACAAAAAGCCTTCAATATACTCATCACCACGGTAGATATAGCTTCTGGGGCCTCTCCCGGGCTGCAAGAAATCGCCGTCGTACATGCGCGCCTCCTGTTCATTGAAGAGGCGGGGAATGGGCCGCACCTTCAGCTTGATACGTTTCCCCTCCGGCGTGAAGTCGTCATTCTTACCGTAGTCCAACCGCGGCACCAACTTGCACCGCACCTCCAAGCCGTTCTCCGACAAGTTGTCGACAATGGCCAAGTCGCCCTTGTTTTTACCACGGGTGATACGCACGTAGATGCCAGGTACGATCTCCACATCCGACGACTTGACCTGCTTGAGCAAGTCGGGGTATTCGCTCACCGGCACAATGATTCTCTGCTTGGCGTAAATGTTGACCATACCGTTCAACGCGCGCTCAATCGCCTCCGGCTTCTTCGCCTCCATGTAGATGTAGCCCTTGAACGAGTCTCTCTGGAAAATCGACAAAACCTCGAGTGGCTTGCCCAGGCGCGCCAACGTGCGTTTCTTTTCAAAAAGCTTGCGCACCAAATCTTTCTCGCGGCCAGGAGTACACCGAATGGCGAAGATCGCGGGGTCGTTGATCGAAGGCATCAACAACTTCTGCGACACGGTCCCGCTGGCAGCGGTTTCTCCGCGGTAAACCGTGTGGGTCTTTCTGTACCGCTGCTTCAATGTCTCTGCCAATTCCTCCGCGTCCTGGTCTTCGGCCGCCTGTCGGCGCTGGTCATACTGTCTGTGGAGTCTGTCGTCCTCCAAGCCGTGGGCACCAGCGTCTTTCTCCACGTGGTCGTCGGAGATAAACTGCTCCCGCAAAATCTCCGCCTCCTCGTCGTCCTCATCGAGCTCGTCCTCCTCCTCGTCGTCCACCTCGGCCTCGATATCAAGGAACTGGTTGGCCCTTCTTCTCTTTTTGCGCGCCGCAACGTCGTCTTCCTCGTCGTCCTCGTCGTCTTCGTCGTCTTCATCTTCGTCATCTTCGTCATCGTCGTTGAGATTGTTGCCGCCAATCTGCTCCGCGTCCTCATCCTTAATGTCCATAGCCGCCGAGTCGGCAGTTTCGTCTTTGATGGCGGCGGGCGCGTTGACTGAACCCGCATCAACTTCGTCTCTGGGACGTTTTACTCCAGCCAGAACAGCCTCTTGGCCGGTGCTTGGAGATGAGTTCCCGTCAGACATGGTGTGGACAGGAAAATAGGTTGTGGAGATATTTTCGTTTGATTTTTCGAATATAGCGTGGGCGTGTGCAAACCGCGCGATCAAGAGATTGGGATCATTCACGGGGATTTCTGTGCGGACAATTTGGCGGGTGTATTTGGTGGGTGCTGGTTGTGGTTTCTGGAAATTTTGTGATTGTAATTTTGTGATTGTAATTTTGTGATTGTATTTTTCTAATTTCATTTCGTTCCACTTGGCTTGGGCTTTGACTCGTGACGGATTGTGCTGTCTCGCGTGTATTTCGCGGTGCCTCTAGTATCTGCAATACATTGCATCCAGTCAGGCATTTCAATAGGTTACGGCGCCAGGTTTTCAATCAGTCAGGCTACAAGTACCCAGTTTTCAATCGGTCAGGTTACAATCAGCCAGGTTTTCAATCAGGCATTGCAACCGTCCTACTTCGGTACGCCCAACTTCTCGCTAACTTCCCCCTAATTTCCATAAACGGTGGATTTCACGCTCTTCCTCATCGCAATTTTACAATGCCAGACAGAAATCATCGACCGTACAAAACCAGCCATAACGCCATCTCCACACAACTCATGACGTTTTTCCTCTGTTTTCTCTTGGCCACACCGCTCTTTGCGTTTCGCACCCAACCAACTGCGGTTGCAACGGAAATCAATTGCACTGAGCCTATCGGCACGGAGATTTTCCACAGCCCCGATCTTTTTTTTCGCTGTATAGGCACTAATCACACAATTTTCCACGAGTCCAGGCTCACCGACCACAATATCAAACCCTATGTGATGGGCGACCTGAGAATATTCCCGGGCAATGAGCCGTGGGAATACCTCAGAAAGAAAAGCCAGCAGCAAGACAAACGACAAAATTGGATTGAGTTGGAGCCTAACGAATACACCGAAACCACGGAAAACGTTCCCGTGACCCTGTGCCTAGTGCTTCAAAGCGAGAGGGGCGCCATTTTTGGAAGCGTGGTGAAGCAATTTGGTGCATCCACCGAATTGGACTTTTCTTTTGGTTTCACCGATGCCAACGGCGCGGAATTGTCTGCTTCCGCAGGGGTGACTCTCAGCCTAGGCGCCGATTATCTCTGTTCGGCAAAACCTGGCCAGACCGTCCAGTTGATCAGCAGTCCCACTTTCTACGTCTTCTCTCATGCTCGCTATCGTGTTATCGGGGTCACCAGAGCCAGGATCGAATACGGCGATTGGCAGGATGTTCCCGATACAAAAATCCACTCGAGCATCCCTCTTCTCCGGTGTGTGACCGATCCCCAAGACTTAAAATGCGGCCTACTTCTGGACGTACTTGGTGGGCCGTAGATGCGCACTGTGGCTGGGGCGAGATAGTGTAAGTGGAAATAAATTCTGCGGAAGAAAGCGGTCTACACAAGATATTTTGAACGGAAAACACAGTTTCATGGAAAACACCGATCCACGGAAACACAAATTCATGTTTCCTAATCTCTCTATGCGCCAGAAGAGGTGGCGGCGGAAATTGGGGTGAATCACACCATGGGCCAGAATGGCCCACATGGCCGATGCCCTGGTGTGCGGATGTTTCCCTTCCCGACCAAAAATTCCTCTCTCATCAACTACTCCCCCACCACAAAATGGTTAGTGAAATTGCTGAAATCGCCAAGGATTTGAAGACGTCTTTGAGACAATTCGAGAACTTCCCCCAAGAGGGCATTCTTTTCGAGGACTTTTTGCCCATCTTCGCTCAACCAGAACAGTTCCAGAAATTGGTTACTGCGTTCCAGTTGCACTTAAAGGACACCAAGGTCGACTACATTGTCGGTTTGGAAAGTAGAGGCTTCCTCTTTGGTCCAACCTTGGCTTTGGCGTTGAACGCCGGCTTCATTCCTGTAAGAAAGCCAGGAAAGTTGCCTGGCCCAACTTTGTCTGCGGAGTTCAAGAAGGAGTACGGTACCGATGTGTTTGAGATCCAAGAGGGTGTCATTCCTAAGGGCGCTAATGTCGTTATTGTCGACGACATTTTGGCCACCGGTGGTAGTGCCAGTGCTGCCGGCGACTTGGTGGAGAAGACCGGTGCCAAGGTTGTGGAGTTTCTCTTTGTTATGGAGTTGACCTTCTTGAACGGTAAGGACAAGTTGAACGCGCCTAGATTCACCTTGTTGAGCGGCCAAGAAGAGGCTCTCTGATTGTATCGTTTCTTTGTGCTATACCTAACATAACTAGACCTAATATAGCTAGACCTAATATAACCTCAACTGCAACCCATTCAGGGAGGTACTGCGATCGACCGACTCGTTTGGTTGATCGTTTGTCAATTGTGGATTCGTGTCACCATTATCCCACATCCTTTGGGTTCATTAACTCTTGAAAATGAGAAACGCAAGCTCTCCAATGTAGAAGTACGCAAAGTAACCTTGCTCATGCGTCACATACGAGCCGAAAGATTTACCAACAATAACATGCCACGACGCACCGTACAATAGGTCCAATTCTTTCTTTAAATACGTCGCAATGTCCTTTTCGATCTTGTAGGTTCTGGTAGCATCAACAGACAATTCCAACACTTTCGTTTGGATTTCTTCAGCAAGATCTGAAGCTTTCAAGATTGCTGAAATGTTAGTACCGCTTTGATTGTGAGGCTACATTGGGAACACAACATACGAGTCAACTCAGCAGAGGGGATATTACCGGATCCTGAAGCCATTCTTTTCGAGTAGGTAATGAGAGGAGTACGTTGATGGGGGAGATCGGTTCGGGGTATATGCACACCAGAAACTGAAGGTGTATCTCCCCATTTCTGCTAATTGAACGAACCTTAAGGAACGGAAAAGTAATTTATTCAGCCAATTCGATGGCACCAAGCTTCGATGAATACCCGATCATGTGTTTGTTGCAGGTTTAGGAACACTGAAGTGGGGCGCAGTTGAGTTGGTTTACGTCCATGTCATAGACACATGAGTCAGAAATGACATTTCCTTCCTCATGAACAATCGTGAGGGCTCAATACAAGAATCAGAAACAATCACCCCAAATAAAGTAACGAAGAGACGGGCGTGTGACCGAAACGAAACCAAGTATCTCTCCTTTGCTGACGTTGCACGTGCCAAAACATCACGTGAACAATAATCTACCCAGCATGGTCAGGATCCTAACATCGACACCAAATGAAAGGGTCGGATTCATCTGGCATGTCTATCCCCGAGACAGAATTCCCCCCTTTTGTTTCATTGAACCCTTTAGTTGCCGCATCCGATTCCGCCGTGTTAAGGATTACCAGAAAAGTACGATAAGTGTGTGCACTCCACACCTCCACCATCTACTTAGTCATTCCAGCTGGTTTCCACTCCACACCCCCAACTACCGTGTTATATATACAATGACTGAAGCATGGTCAGTCGCAAAGATATCGACCCACTACTACAAAATTGGCCATTTACTGCTGGTTAAGTATGCCATTTACACAGTCAAAGAATCTGCAGTGGACCAATATCTTCTAGAGCTAGAACTTCAGATCCGGCACCAGCACCCCCAAATACTATTGATTTACTACAATAAGTGTCTCTATCACTTTGTACTTGAACATCCAAAACCAGAAGAAGAGGCGGAGACGGTTCCGGAAACCGAAAATGGACCAAGCGAAGAAACCAACCATTTGCATCTCCAGTATCCACAGTTGGTACCACAACACGAGAACGTGGTATCGGTAACCGAATTGGCCAATCCATCACGTGCAACAAAATATCCTCCGGGAAAGAAAAACGGCAAGGACGATACGCCGGTGGACGAGCACTTGGCGCTTGCCAGTCTTTCATTTCTTAAGGCGGTGAAGAAATGCATCGTCTACAGCCTTTCGCTATCGGGACAGATCCAGATTTTTGGAAATTACTTGGTCTCCCGGGTTCCAGGGGTGCCTTTCCAGAAAACGGTCGTGCAAGCGGATCCTATCCTACTAGCCAACGGAGACCTCATTGTTTCGCTCTCCCAACGGAATAGCTTGAAGCTTTTCGAGTCGCAGTCGCTACAAATAGACCGTGACTTGGCGAAATATTCTTCATCGTTTGTCATATATGTGGTTCCATCCGGGCTACGGTGTCATTTGTATGACAGTAACAACTATGACCAGAGTTACACCTACACTGCGCCCAAATCGAGCGACAACCTCCTTCGGCTTCTCAAACTTAGCACAGGAATCGACTTGACCAAAAGGAAGAAGATTTTGTGGGTCAAGTTGATTCCCAACCTACAGCACCTCAATAACCAGACATCAAAGGTGTCACGGTTTGTGCATGAAGTTGACAACAAAAAGTACATTTTGTGGCCGTGGGAACTATGTCTTTTACAATATGGCTCAGTGGAAGAAAGTCCCGAACCAACTCCGACCACTGGGCTCAAAGATCCTATGAGTCTTATCTCCGAATTCATGCAATTCTCCATTAACTGCCACGAGAATGACTCTACTCTCAAGCATCCACGAGACGCAAATTTTGCCACTGCAAACGACCCCAGTGTAGTAGGAAACCATTTCCAAGCGTTCAGTGTACCCAGTGTTCTTTCCACTGGAGTCAGCACCGGTGGAGATGACACGAAGCATGATATCACTATGGATTTGCAAGAATTAAATGCGAACGCTGCTGGTATATTCCAGCAACCTAAAGATTTCTACGATGCAAATATTCAAGATTCCGTGAATGGCGAAGAGGGAAAAGATGTTAACGAAAAGCCGTCTGTTGAAGAAGATCATGATTTGGATGATCTTTTTGGCGACAGTTTCGAGTCCGATACCAAGGATGGGAAATCAACTCCTGAAGAAGAGGAAAAAACAGAGACAATTGCTGAAGAGGGCAGTGTGGCGACAAAGGAAATCGAGGTGGACGAAGATTTGTTCACGGAGAAAGAAAGCAAGAGCGAAGATGAGAAACACGACATTTTGGTGGAATTGAAGAGCGAGGACAAGAAAGACGACGAAAATTCCAGTTTTATCAAGATCCCAAAGGATCAAATGATCACCGCTGCATGGGAACCACTGACGGTGTCTTATGATGATCCAGGAGCGCCGTTGCCGATAGTTCCAACGCCAATAATATCGCAGGCGATGACCAATCCCACTTTCACTGGCTACACTCCCAGTGCACCCAGCAGTCAGCCACCTGCGCAAGAAAAAGGTCCCTTATCAAAATTTCAAGATTCGCTTAAAGATTTTGGACGTAAGACGCCGAAAAAGCAGGGCGCCACGGGCGAAAATCTGATGGGATACGTGTTTTCGCCCATTTCGTTCAACCCAAAGATCAAGAGCAATATCGACACCAAATACGGCAAAGGAGGAAAGTTCTATGTGGCCCACGAGTCGAGCGGTGGGCCCGAGGAGTCGAAACCCCGACTCCGGGAAACAAGCGTATACAACGTTCCATCATTGGATATTGCATTACTTCGCGATTCCCATTCCATTGGGCCAGAAGGGGAACAGAGTAAAGACGGCAAGAAAGAAAATGGAGACGGCCAGTTTTTCCTCGGCCAAGAAACCGGGGCCGAGCGCATGAGCCAAACCGACAGCAACGTGGACCAAAATTACAAGTCAAGCGATGGTATCGATGATGACGCCATGGATGTTGACCACGACGATGAAATTGATGAGGACGAGGAAGACGAAGAAGAGAGTGATGCGGATGAAGAGTTTGACGACGGCGAACTTAAAACCTCGCCATTAAAGCTCAACACCACCCTTGGCGACATTTTCCTGTGGCCGGCCAACCCTGGGTCTGCCCTGGAGTACCCCAGGCACGGACCCAGTATTGGAGTTTCGCAAGGAATCCAAAGCTCGGGCTACGTTTCCCCTTCGGGAAATGTCAAAATAGCAAGTGCCAAAACTGTTTCGCCGTTTGGACTTGGCCTTTCAGACTCTCACTACCTGGTGCTATCTCCGTTGGCAGCAACGGACATGAAATCGCTACCACTGCAAGTGGAGGATCATACCCCAGGGGAATATTCGATTCCAGAGGGTAAGAACCCGGAGAGCAGTAACGCGGCAACCCCCAGCGCGACCCCCAGTGCGGCTTCGGGCGTCACCGAATCGTCCAACTGCTTGCCGTTGATTTTGCGCAGCATCAACGTGTACAGCATTCCCAGCAAGTTTCTCACTCGGAACTCCAAAGCAGGGTGGGGTGCCGCGCTTCCGTCGGGATTCAATATGGATGTGGAGGAAGATGATGATTTTGAGGCGAAAGAGGGCGGGCTCTCGGTGCGGCTCAGCCACCTTGACGAGTTTTTGAAGTGGTTCACGTCCAACGCGGTGTACGACATGGGCCTCCAGAACTATGACCGGTCCCTTTATCTCAAAACGCCGGGAGCACAGATTCCGGAGTCGAGTGACGGCGCACATGACGGCGAAGTGTCCCCGGAAATGGCACGGGTGTTCACCTCGGTGTTCCCGCTCAGCTACAAGATCAAGTTAAGCGAGTTCATTGCCGAGTGGAGCGATGAGCGCAAGCGTGCCACCGAGTCGCCCAACGACCTTGAGAAACTCCACTTTCTCAACGATCTTTCTGGAACCGAGCTCTTGGAGCCCGGATTTCCCCGCAGAAAAGCCGAGACCATTTTCTGGGACTCCATCAGCCCCGAGCGCGGCTCCAACCGTACCAACTTCGACAGCTACCGGCAGATGATCCGCGCGTCGGAAAAGAGCGTGAGCGAGAAGGCGGTGGACGACAACTACGTTTTCGGGCTCACGGATGTCAAGGCTAAGGTGTACAAAAACGAGGGCGAGATTGTGAACCTCAACTTTGTCGGCACCAAGCTCTGGCGGTACATGAACTTCAGCCCGGTGCACGGAGAGAAGCGGTTCCAGGTGTTGCTCATTGCCGAGAACCGGGGCGCGGACCACATGTTCGACGGGCGGAACTTTGAGTTTCTCGACATGCTCCGGGACAACTACAAGGCCAACCACTTTGGCAGTGTGCAGAAGTTGAACTTGCCCCGGACCGACGCACGGCCAGATCTCGACGGCGTCAGCAACGGGCTTATGTTGGTGGACAAGGACCCGGACCAGCTGTACCGTGACTTCTACCGCCGCATCGACACCCGGTTGCGGGCGATGGCGGAGTTGATCAAATTGGACCTCATTGGCAAGACCAACCGGTTCGAGTTCGACCGGCCGCTCCTCTTGATGTTCGTGGACTCGGACCCCAGCATGGGCTCGGTGCTCCAGATCTCCAAGATCTGCCGCAACCTCAAGTTGTTTCTTGCGGACCACCAGTTGGCATTGGTGGAGCTTTTTGCCCACATTGTGCCCGCGTCGCATCTTGTGAAGCAGGCCGGGCCCCACCGCCGGCTCAAGTACTTGTCACTGACCAAACTCACCAAGTTGTCCATGTCGTTGTACAACAAGTGCCCTGACCCGTGCGAGGGTGGGGTCCGCCCCCCCGCAAAAGAGGAAACACGCCGCTTGTACACCCACTTGTTGCGCGAACCTCCGGCGCTGCTCCAGTTCAAGCTCTTCAGCCGCGTGACCAAAGAAGGCTCCAGCCTGACGTTCCAGGAAGACCTGTTCCTCCACATTGCGTACGAGCGCAGTGTGGACAAGAACTGGCTCACGGCCGCATGGTCCGACCCGTTGGGCATCGTGACCCACACGCGGCTGTGGTACTGCCCCGCGGCGAAAGACAGCCACGGCCATGGCGGCCACAGTCTCGACCATGTGATTGGCGAGATCTGGGCCGTGTCGTCCCGGCTTTTCAAGAAGTTGACCGACGGGCTGCAGGGCGGGCTGTTTGTGGGCAAGCGCTTCTTGGTGCTCACGCGCATCAACAGCATCATCCCGGACGACGAGCTCGTGTTCTGGAAGCAGCTCACCACCAAGTACAAGGATGTGTCGTTGATCGTGCTTTCCACCAACCGGTTGCCCAAGCAGTTGTTCCAGACGGACGTGGACGACCTCCAGGCACTGGACGGGACTGGCGCGGGCGGTGTGCTTGACCCGCTATCGGAAACGGTGCCCGGGGCCCTGCCGGAGACGCTTTCCACCCTCATTCCGGATTTTGGCACCAGTGTTTCGCCCGTGACGTCGATGCTGGCCACGTCGCCAGCTCAGCCGCTTCCGTACCACTCGCCGCAGTTTGTGGGTGGCCTGGCGTACTTTTCTGCCGCGGATGATGACGTGGACGCTGATTACGTGGTACGAGACCCCCGACTCGATATTGTGGGGGTGATTCCGAAAACCCCGCTTCCGTCCTTCAACTCACCGACTCGTCTCGGCATGCGCATCGGTTACCTTGTGCGCGAAACGTGGCCGGGGCTGTACCTGGTGTTTGAGGTGACGCTTCTTCTGTGCTCGGCGTACTGGAGCCTTGGGGCGATCATGAAGATCTTGCTCAACCAGTACAAAAAGTTGATTGTGCTCAACGATGTGTTGGGGGTCTGTACTGACCGCGAGTCCACGCGGACGTTAGTGCCGTGGCACATTAATGCAGTGGTCAAGACGTTGGACTACTTGGTTCACGTGTATGTGGACGAGACCCGGCCGTAGTGAGCATGAAATGGTTCAGCGAAGAGGCATTGAGAAAAGCGAATATTGGCGTAACAGCGAGGGCCATTGATCTGAGCTGCGCTGAACCTACTGGTTGGATGTGGTGCCAGTTGGATTAGGATATTAGGCTAGATTTTCACAAGTTCAATCTCCATCAACGAGTTTCTCCTCATATACTCTGAGTCTTCCTGTATTTCAGCGATAATGCTGTCTTCTAAAGCGATACATCTTTGGTGTGCTAGTTATGGGTCCCGATATAATGTCCGATGTAACATCTACAAAGTCGTAGTGCCATGATGTTGAATATATAATATCAGTGCCAGTATCGCATGTATTTGCTCCCTTTTCGTTCGACCAAATACTCCAATTATTTCACCCAGTTGTTGCACAGTATTAGTATTAGTATGTATTAGTATTAGTATTAGTATTAGTATGTATTAGTATTAGTATTAGTATGTATTAGTATTAGTATTAGTATTAGTATTAGTATTAGTATTAGTATTAGTATTAGTACGTATCAGTATTAGTATGTATTAGTATTAGTATTAGTTTAGCATTAGTACGTATTAGTATCAGTATGTATTAGTATTAGTATTAGTTTAGCATTAGTGCGTATTAGTATTAGTATGTATTAGTATGTATTAGTATTAGTATTAGTATTAGTTTAGCATTAGTACGTATTAGTATTAGTATGTATTAGTATTAGTATGTATTAGTATTAGTATTAGTTTAGCATTCGTATTACTATTATTTAGTACCAGATGAATACCACAGTAACACCGGCATTCGCGTGTACTGAATATCACCAATAAACCATTCCTCTATTTCCGCCTCTTGTTCGGCACATAAACGCTCCACCATCAACAATCGCGCTTACTACTCCACGAAATAACTCATACTACTCCAGCAGTGGATGACCCCAAGAAGCAAACGGAAACCCAGAAAATTGAGCCCCAATCCACCTGAAAACAAAGTTTGACCTAACCCATGGAGTCCACCCAAGATATTGTGCATTCCTACCTAGGGCGTGATCTAGATTCACATACGCGCCTCAATCTTAGACGCGATTTGGCAAGCGACTTCGAGCTCGATTCACTTGTTGATCCGTTGGAAGATTTTGACCTTCCGCTGGTTCTGTCTCCACCGACTCCGTTCCACCCCCCGTCGCCAAAGATTTCCGAATCACACAGCGCTTTGGGGTCACAACCGTTCCAGCCACAAAGCCGGGGAAAAACAGCGCAGCCACTACCGGATACAGACTTTTCCGACTGGGGCAACTTGGCTGCGGAGGCTACCCACTGGCGCGTTGATGTTGGCGCCGTTCCTACGTCCAAGGAGTTTGAGCGGTACCTGGCGCTTTTGGCATCTGCGACCGACAAGTTGGTGCGTCAGTTGGGGGCAGAGCGGACTAAAGCGCGCGCGCTTCAGGCGCAGGTGGCAGCGCTCGAGGCGGAGCGGGCGGCGGCAGATGGTGCGCGCGCGGAACTTGCGCTGCTCCGGCACCGCAACGCTCAGCTCGAGACGCGCGCAGTGCAGGGCGAGCGGGCCGCGCGCGCCCACTCGGCGGTGGTGCGGGAAAACGCGTTGCTTCGGGAAAAACTTGCAAAATACAAAGCGTTGCACGATGCGGCAGAAAAAGACGGGATAAAGCGGCAGGCGCGGCCGCGGACATCTCCGGGGTCGATGCTGCCTCCACGTGATGATGTGATGGGAGAACTAGCGGCCCTTCTACGCCGGTTGGAGCAACAACCACAAGCACCACAAACACAAGCACCACAAGCACAACCACAAGCACAACCACAAGCACAACCACAAGCACAACCACAAGCACAAGCACAACAACCACTACCCCAACCACTACCCCAACCACAACAACCACCGCCCCAACCAACCGTTCCAACACTTACGCCCGACAGCCTCCATGCGTTGGCGGGATATGTGGCCCGCATCGGTTCGGAAATTCACAAGGTCAATGCAAATCTCGAAGGGACGTGTCGTTGTCGCGCCAGAGCGCCTTGCTCCGCATGTCTGAGTGCCAGTTCCGGTCTCGAAGGTGCACTGCACTCATCTCCGCAGGGCCACACAGAAGCGCTCATGGGGAAATACGCATGGAACCGCACTGTGTAGGTGGCCGAAACACAAGTCGATTACGCTTCAAGCCTTGTAGTCAGGATCAGGATCAGGCCCAGACTGTCGACCGCTCCTACGCCAGAAAGTGGTTATATGAAGAGTACGCCACCGTCACAAGTCATAGTGTCTATGTCGCCGGCTGTTCTGACACCACACTTGACCCCAGATACAAACGGGTGCATACCGGTGGCATGCCACACTTCTGCTGTCACACCTAGCGGTCCCACGTGATCCTCTTGTCCTATGGGCGATGTTTTAGGTCCGCCGGCGTGACGACTGGATCTTGCGATCGTGAAGGCCTGTCGAGTGCATGCTGACTGTTCATGCGGGCTACTGTTTACTTGATTGCCAATTGAGATCCCCTGCTCCGTGCTGAGCCGCAGAAGGTAAACACCTGGAACAGGAAGTTCATGCACACCACGCACCTCAATCTACATCCCCCTCCTACCGTAACCCGTAGCTCCTCCAGCGCCAGGCCATTTTCCCCCAGAATGCCACGCTTCCTCGGCCGCCACTTCCGGCCCCCGACACTTTGCGCTTCTCCTTCACCTCCCGCATGGTGCAACAAGCAACTACGCGCACGGTGTTTACAAACACTCCCGATTCGGAGTGCGTGGACGGGCAACGCGATGGTGATTTTTTGTCCAGATCTATCCGCACTATCAACCCTGGCTTTTCTCCACGCTACTTCTCCTTGATCGGCGACTTTTTGTTTTAGTGTTTTTAGGGCTGTTTTTTTTTTTGGGCGCCCGCTGTTGTATTCTGTTCTTTCTGCTTTTCCCTCGCCCGCTTCCAACCGTCCCCCCGACCCGTCTACCCGCCTACTCCCTTTCCACCAGGTTGAATCAGTTACTCCCGTTGAGCGTTGACCCGTTTCCGTTTGCATCCACGTTTCGGTGATTTCTTCGTGCTTCTGTTGCCCCCCTCAGAACTGCCGCCCTGTTATATCCGCGACCTAGATCCTACTGCCCCTTCCGCATTCCATGTCTTCAGTGAACAATGAAAACGTGCACCGCATGTCCCGGTCCCGGACCAAAACCATGGACCAGGCGCCTGCGCCCCCGTCCGACCCGTTGCCGTCGGAAGATTTGCTGCAAAAACCCGGCCGCCGTCATTTGGGCGACGTGACGCGTCAGTTCGGCATTGCCCCTGCGCGGGCTCCGGCGCGTCCGTCGGCGGTGCCCGCCTCGCGCAAGCGGCCGGTGGTGGAGGCCGAGGCGCCTGATATGGCCAAGGTGGCCAAGGTGGAGCCCAGCCCCGCCGCCGCGCCTGTTTTGGCCGGAATGCCGCAGAAGCGGCTGGCCACGGAGTCGTCCACCAACCTCGTGGAGCAGCTCCACATTTCCGCCGAATCCAAGTTCAAAAAATCGAAAAAGGCCGAGTACCAGTGGCAGGACCTCGACGAGGAGGATTTCGATGACCCCTTGATGGTGAGCGAGTACGTGGACGAGATATTCCCCTACTTGCACGAGCTCGAGCACAAGACGTTGCCCGACGCCAACTACTTGTACAAGCAGACGCAGTTGAAGCCGCGCATGCGGCTGATCTTGGTCGACTGGCTTGTGGAGATGCACCAGCGGTTCCGCCTTTTGCCCGAAACGTTGTTTTTGGCCATCAACACCATGGACCGATTCATGTCGGTGGAGGTGGTGCAGATTGACAAGCTCCAGCTCTTGGCCACCGGGTCGCTCTTTATCGCCGCCAAGTACGAGGAGGTGTTTTCCCCCTCGGTCAAAAACTACGCCTACTACACCGACGGCTCTTATACCGAGGACGAGATTCTCCAGGCGGAGAAGTACATCTTGACCATCTTGAACTTCGACCTTAACTATCCCAACCCCATGAACTTCTTGCGCCGAATCTCCAAGGCGGATGACTATGACGTGCAGCTGAGAACATTGGGCAAGTTCCTTTTGGAGATCACCGTGGTGGACTACCGCTTTATTGGCGTGCTTCCGTCGCTTTGTTCTGCCGCTGCCATGTACATTGCCCGCCTAGTGTTGGGCAAAGACCCCGTGTGGAACGGAAACTTGATCCACTACTCTGGTGGCTACCGAGTAGAGGACATGAAGGAATGCATCGAGCTCATTGTCCAATACCTTGTGTCGCCGGTGGAGCACGATGAGTTCTTCAAGAAATATGCCACGCGAAAGTTCATGAAGGCCAGCATATTTTGTCGCAGCTGGGCCAAGAAATTCGTTGCGGAGAAGCGCGATTTGTTCGATGAGCTGTTCCTAACCGAGAAGGCCACCAAGTAGTCCGCGTCTTCCAATCCCAGACCATGATTTTACGTGTCCATGTTTGGATCGTGCCATTTATCCCATTGACCATGTCATTTGACGTTTGACCATGATATTTGACCCTATGACCATCACATGGTCAGCCAAGTCCGTGATTCTAGCATAACCATCGTGACCTTATCACAACACCGAAATTGCCGAGCATCCGCGAGCATCTATTCGATTGCTCTACATCTCCTCATGATTGCTTGCTTCATCATCCGCATAGCTCCCTTTCCTCTTACAGAACCTGCATTTTCACTTCTATCCGTATTGGAACACCTTGATTTTTACGACTCCTATTCTATGCATGAGTAGCCGCTTGACGGTCCGAGGACCCGCGGCACATGGTGTTTGTTGCTATTCATCACAGACACGTGCCTTTCATAGCTTCTACTTTAATCGAAAGCTGCGGGAACCACTTATAGCGTCTACTTTGACCGCTTACTATGTAGTTTTTAGACAATCCCTTAATAAATTAAAGTTATGGTCCGACGCGCGCTCTGAAATTGCCCTTGAGTTCAACCATCATGCAATATTAAAACAATAATGTATTTATAGACCCGTTATATGAAGTCCGTGGGTGTTGCCATTATAGCGGATAATAGAGAAAAAATACTTCTCCGCTATGGATCACTATCCATTTGGCACCATTTAGCGGACGTTTCCAGTCACAGGGCCATGCTTCAGAAATGGGTTTAGCCACGGGTGTTGAAATGAACGCGTATGTGCAGTACCATTACATAGAGTCTGATGTGTTGATATCAACCACGGAAAGACAAGAATGTCCAGACTAATACCAGTTGGCTATACTTACTAATAGCCTTGGTTGATTGAAAACATCCTAGGGCTGACCTTAATAATTACAATCATTAAGGGTAGACTCGGATTGAAACTCATGGAATGATTAACAAGCATTTCGGAAAGCTCAAGACACTACATATAGAGAAGTCTCCCAGTGATTGGTAAACCTTCAGAGAGAGAATTACGAAGACCTTGAATAGTCTAGACAAGCAAATACACGACTCCGTTAACAAACCATAGAGAAATCGAATGTTCCTGCAGACGCTCTAGGGTGTTGAGAAGCTTCAACGCCTTCAACACGGGCTATTATGAGGGAGGTACGGATGGGGGATAGCTGGTGTCTGGGTTTTTAGCCACTTGGTGTACGGGTGCGACGACCGTGTTTGTGGTTGCCTCTGGGAGGGAGACGTGTTTGCGGCGGGACACGGATAAATGTCGCCCTGCAACGACATTAAAAGGATCTAGAGGAAACATCAATGCATGGAATCGCCAGCGCAAGTAACTAGTTCCTGTCTCAAAGAGCCAGAACGACACAATCGTCATTTCGCAATTCCAGTCTTTCAGTGCGACATTCATGCAATTGATCTGATTAAAGCAGCCTAATGAGAGAAATATCATTGTCTCGATTATAAAGCCTATAATGAACGGTAGCCATCCCCAAATTATCCTTTTTATATACTAAAGTACCACGCAATCTTCTACATTTGAAGTTTGAGTCAAGCACGCTTATACATCAGTATACCATCTGAAGATAGCAGTATTCTAGAGATAAACATAATAGTGCTCGTAATATCTTACCGGTGACAACATTAGGGGTTGTACAGTCACATATGAGCAAGTCTACTTATAGTAGTGTTCATACCTAGGTCAGATTGGTCACGGGGATGTGGGTGTAATGTCGCGTGTCGCGTCGCGTCAGAAATACATCACCAAATGTCGCACACCGACCTGACCACACCATGTCTACCCTCTTTCAGGGAACCCACTTTCTCGTGGTGGAAAACCCGAGTATTTCCCAACAAGACCTTGAAACGATCAAAAATCTCATTATAGACAATGGCGGCACTTTCATAATTGCGTCAGCGTCTGACTCCGAAGTTCTCACCAAACACGAAATCCATCACATCTTAACCGCTGATTCCAATTTTGCTGCGGCCATGGCAGCTACCACGCGTATGGTGCCTGTGACGTCACCTAAATGGGTGCAAGAATCTGTTGACGCCAAACAGAAGCGCAATTACCGACTTTACGCGCCACAGTCACTTCCCATCATGGATCGGGTAGTTTTGTGTATTGCGGACAATATCCCCCAAGCAGACCGCGATGCAATGTACGAGGGTGTAAGGGAATTTGGAGGTCAATATTTGGATGCTTTGTCGCGCTATACAACGCACTTGGTGGCCGAAGATCTTTCAAATAATAAGAGTCTAGTTGCGGCGAGTATTCATCGGCCCGATATTGAGATCAAGATCGTGCTTCCACAATGGGTCGGTGAATGTATTCGGAGAGGTCACAAAGTGGATGAGGGTCCGTATTTATTAACGGATCCGGTGGTTTTGCAAACGGGGAAACCAAACCCAAAACCAGACTCGTGTACCGAAACAAATGAGCGGAACAATTTATCGGCGGCATTGACAGGGAAAACCATTCTTCTTGGATCCTCCTACCCATTGAGCGATCACCTCCGCTCATCAATCGGCTCGCTTATCTCCCGGTGTGGTGGCACTGTTGTCTCCGAATTCTCTTCTTCGGTTGATATTCTCGTGTGCAAATACCGCAGTGGCGGTGAGTACGACCAGTGCCTTTCAGCAGGAATTGAAAGGGCCAGTCTCTTATGGATCTTCCACGTCGCAGTACGCGGATTTGTTCTCCCGTCCAAATCGAACCTCTTGCATTACCCAGCCCCATCACAACCACTCCCCCAGTTCCAGGGTCTTCGCATAAGTGTTACCGGCTACAGCGGTGATGCACGGCATTACTTAGCACAGGTGATTGGCCTCCTTGGTGCTGAATTTACCAAAACCTTGGATAGCCACAATGACTACTTGGTTTGTGCCAAGACCGCAGGAGAAAAGTACACTGCGGTCAAGAAGCGGTGGCCCGGCGTGACCGTGGTAAACCACTTGTGGGTGGAGGAGGCTTTCGCCCAAGGGAGGTTTTTAGAGCCATCGCAGAAGCGATATTCGGAAATTGGACCTAGTGTGCCATTGGGAACCACGCGTTTGGACGACCAGGCTACTGCTGGGAGCATATCCCAGATGGAGTCACATAATCAGCATAATACAAATGGTACACCGCAGAATAGTGTGACTCAGGATTCACACGATGGCAAATTCCATGATATTACTGACCACCAGGTGAGTGAACCATTGTCAGCGACCGATACGCCACTGCTCGTGGAGAACGAAAACGGCACTGAGAACCCATCGGCAGTCGAAAACCCGTTAGAAGCAGAAAATCCGTTGGAGGTAGAAAACCTGTTGGAAGTTGACAATCCGTTGGAAGTTAATCCGTCACAAGTTCACAATCACTTGCAGGAGTCTACGAGCCTGGCTCGACTGAGTGAAATGTCGATTGCTCCAGTTGACCTAGTCGATGTATACGAAGTTCACCTGTCACCCGCAGGCCGTGCTAGTCGGTCTGCCAAACAAAAAGCGTCAGCCAAACTCCATTCGGATATGGAGGACTTGAACAAGTATACCTCGATGTCAAAGTCCGTACGGAAAATGAGAACATTCATGGAAGAGCTAGACCAGGCAACGCCTACGAAAAAGCGGTCGCAGCAGAGCGAGCCAGAGAAGCTGAAGAAGATGAAACTGGATCCAAAGAAAACTCAAGAACGTGACGTAGAAAAGACGAAGAAAGAACCAACCCATCTAGTGGCTATAGTGACAGGCTGCGAGCAAGAGTTAGTGTTGCACCGTGCTGACATTGTGAAACTTTCTCGTATTGGCATTAGCATTGTCAACGACTACAGCCCCAAGAAAGTCATCGACACTATCGTTGCCCCTCGTGTTCTCCGTACGGAGAAGTTTCTCAAGAGCTTAAGCAAAGCTCAGCGTATCGTGCATCCGACGTTTTTGCTGGAAGTATTGGCGCGTCTCGCCACTGCCGACCTCTCTTGGAATGAGATTTGCAAGGAGTTCAACATGGAACACTACGCATTGGACAAGGTGGTACCAGTGAAGCAAATAAACGAGGAGCTCGGGTTCGCAGGTAAAGCCAGTGGGTTGCCCCGTCTACTTGCCCATGAGCACGGATTAGTTTTCACAGGAGTCAAGTTGAACTTATCGGCGAATGTGAACGGCGGACTGGAGTTGATTGCGAGTATTCTTGAGGCGCATGGGTTGAAGGAATGCAAACAGGTGAAGCTCTCGGGTAGCATGACAAAGGAAAAGATGTTGATGAATGACGACGGCAAGACGATTGTGGTGGCGCACAAAACTAAGGACAAGAAAGCCATATCACAGATATCTGGGCTTACAACGGTAGACTGGGATTGGTGTGTGAAGAGTATTTTCAACGGACAACTACAAGCCTACAAGAAATACGCGCTAGGAAAATAGCAGGAATATCATGGCTGGAGACGGCAAGGAAAAGTATGTGACGGGCCCTGTAGATGAAAACGAGATGAGAAGAAAGATGGTCTTGAGAGGGAAATGTATGATTATGGTGCAATATGAAGAAAACCCAGGCGGGAAGAAGAATGGTGGAGATCATTTGGTGGATCACCCGACATGGTAAAGATGAGACGAGTAAATCCAGTCGTTCCGTATGCGGTCAGTCATCGAAAACTACTACAAATACAGTTCTGTGGCTACAAAACCACTGTAAATAGTACATTGAATACGGGGTGCCTAAATGTCGATCAAGCTCGGCTCGTCCTTGCTATTGCCAAAGCCGTATCCCGTGGCCGCGGGTTCGATCCGCGCGTGGCCCGCCAAAGAACCCGCGTTGGCAGTGGCCCCGATACCCGTGTTCAAAAAGGGGTTACCGGTGGCATTGGAGCTCATGCGCACGGCACCGGTCTGCTGGCGGTAACCCGTGCCTTGGGAATTGATGAAGTTGGTAGTTTTGGTGTGCTGGTGAGGGATGCGGGTGGCGCCGGTGTTGCCAAAGGTGTCGACGCCGGTACCCGAAGCCAAAAGGTTGTTGAGCTCGTGGGAGTCGTTGAATCTAGATTGGGATATGCTGGCCGCGGGCTGGGTGTAGAATGCGGGCTTGTCCTGTTTTTGCTGGTCAAGCTGCTGTTGGCGCTGTTGTTCGAGTTGCTGTTGGCGCTGTTGTTCGAGTTGCTGTTGGCGCTGCTGCTCAAGCTGTTGTTGGCGCTGCTGCTCAAGCTGCTGCTGTTGCTGGTGTAGCGCGCTGGGCCCCGAACCCAACGCAAACGGGTTGTTGGACCCGGTCTTGAGCGGCTGCAACTCCCCACCGGCAAACCCCGTGAACTGCGGCACCGCCGGCTGCTGCGCGAACATGTCGTACTGCGGTTGCTGGTACTGGTACTGCTGGTACTGGACCGGCTGGAAGTACTGGACCGGCTGCTGGAACTGGGCGTACTGGGTGTACTGGGCGTACTGTGGCTGCGCGGGCTCGGACAAGTCCAAGAGGTTGTCGTTGCGGTTGCGGCGCATCTCCTCCTCCTCGAGCGAGAGCTTGAGCGCGGCCTGGAGGTCCGCATCGTCCGATTCGGCCGGGCGCGCGCGCTCCGCCTGGGCGGTCTCGCGCGAAAGCTCGAGCGCGCGCTGGAGGTCGGCGTCGTACGGGTCGTCGAGCGCGCGGTCGCGTCGGCGGCGGGGCGGGTCTTGCCGCGCGCCCAGGCGTGCATTCTGGCGCTCGCGCGCAAGCCGCTCGTCGTCGCGCAAAAGCGCCACCAACTCCTTCGCCTTGACCCGGATAAGCGCGCCCTGGTCGTTCGACGCCTCGTCAAAGTGGACAAACTCCCGCAAGGTCTTGATGATGTACAAATTGTCCTTGGCCCAGAGAACACACTTGTCGGAGCCGAAGCGCACCAAGTAGTCGAGCACCGTCAACGACTTGGCCACGTGGCGCCAGTGTTTGCCCTTATCGTTTAACCGCCGGTCGAGCATATCCATGATTTCCAAAAAATCCGTTTGGGATGCGTAAGTGGCGGCGGCCACCTCCTCCATGTCGTAGGTGGTGGGCCCCGAAGGATCGTTGGAGGTCGCTTTGCGCACCAAAATCTGGGTGGCCGAGTAGCCGTTGGCGACGTTTTTGATCAGGCGGACGATTTTGGACATGGTGGGGGAGAGAAAGTGGTGAGCAACGGTTGATGATAGGGGTGGGGCGCGCACCCGTACACCACAACCCCGGGGGGAGGGTATGGCGGATGCAGATCCGGGCCCGGGTGCAGTCGGGAAACAAGGGGGGTGATGAATAGAGATGGTGTTTGGAGAAGGGAGAGGTGACAATTGGAGGGGATGGTGGGTTCTGCTGGCGGCGTGGAGGGCGTTATTCGCCGGCGGTGTTTCCGGATACGGCGGGTGTCAATGGGCGGCGCACGACTTTCCCCCCAGGCCATGGGGACATGGGACGAGAGGAGGTCTGGTCAGAAGGTAGCACTTCGGCAAAACGAGAATTTAACCGGAAAACAGCGGCTGAAATGTCCAATGGTTGAGTATCACTGCAGTTACGGACCATTATACGTATTTCTCTGTGAACAGGCCAAGGGTCGATGTGAATGTGACGGAAGCCACGGAATTGCCAAATGAAACTTCTCCCCAATTTCAACCGCCGCCCAGATCCCAGATTGTCAACTGTCAAATGAGACTTTGTCCCCAATAGGACCGGAGTTCGTCCGAAGCTGGCAGCCGAAGGTTCGCGCATATTTCGATGCAGAATAATCACCATCAGTGAATCTATTTCTGGAAGAGTCGCCTATTGAAAGTGCCAATGAGTTAATAGACATCCAGCAAACTCTCCCGCAGATGTTGTTGGGGGGAGTGATAGGCGAAATGCGGGCACTTGTGACACAGTTTGCCACAAGTCGGAGTCAGAAGAAGTCAGGCGCAATGCAAACCAGAGGGAAATCCCGACAAGTGAATTCGCAGTCAAGCTTCTTTTCCGCTTCTCCAGCACTTCTGAAATGTTTTTCAAATTTCCTCTCCACTCTTTTTGGTTCTTTTTAGTGTCTTTAATTTCCTTGGTATCTGTAATTTCCGTAGTCTCCCTAATGCCCTCATTTTCTTAGCCTCCTTACTCTTCCACTCTTTCAGATCTGTGCGAACAACCAGAAACGCTCCAACTTGCGTCTCAGAAGACCGTCCCCATTCAACTTCTAAAAAGTCAACGCCTACAAACGCATCCAATACATAATCCGCTTATTGTTTCTATTCGCTTTTCATTTCTGCCATATGGATTCACACCTTGTTGATCTCCTTAGGAGCCATAATATCCGTGTGGCGTCCCACCGGATTTGCTGAGTAATATATCTCGTGTAAGTCCGCCGGCGGAGTACTTTACCGCCTAAAAATCATTAACTCCGCGATAGAGATAAAGCCGTATACTGCAGGGTGACCGGGAGTCTAGCGGCGAGACGAGGATTAGCCGCATAATGTCCGCACACAGATTATGTCCGCACTTACACAAAAATCCTCAGCTTAAGGTGAACCGGATATATCACTTCGGTTCAATATACATAATTGCAATGACAAGTAACCTATTGATTGTTTCGAACCAATTGACGTGAGAAGTAACACTGGGATGCTCTCATCGCAGTTACAGTTGGCTCTGCACCGTATTATTCCATCACATGAAATTGCATTGACTACTGGGACGCAAGGTTTGACGTTGAGCCATTGTGCCATCTACAGCATTATGCATTCAAACTAAAAAAGTCTTTTGCTACAATTATCCCGTTACAACTGCCCGTGCTGCCGATGGAAGACACGGGCGATTGTTGCCTGCAGATACCATATTTCTGTGATAAAAAACTAACCGAAACGGCTTAACCCCGTTAGAGGTGAGACCTCGCCTGAAAACCGCCACTTCTCGTTACTTCAGCGTAAATTTAAGCTAGCATCAATATAAAATTTATAGCCATCATTCAATTGTCATCTCCAATCACGCATCGCATGTATAACTAGAAGAAAAAGGGGTCGATCATTTGATTGCGGATTCAACCCAACAGTGTGCATAGCATCGATACGCAGAAACTTTCGAGGCCCGCATGCTATCGCGGCACGTACCTGCTTATGAATCATGCCGCAACTAAACCAGTTCAGTCTACTTCCGCGCCCATGCGTCGGAAAATATATGTTTGCCATTTCTTATAGCCGCCGTCCGACATCCAGGACCATTGCCACCTGTATAAAAAGCCCCCGTATACCCGGCGCCCAACCTCGGAATGTACTGTATATCTAGTTGTCGTTCACCGCCTCTAACTTGTTGAGAGCGCCAACCCAACAATCTATGGAGAAAGTGAATTCAAACACAGCCCCGACGAAAGAAATATTGTAATACGCAGACAATAATACTGATTTCGGCTTTACGTGCAAACTGCGATAACGATAGGTGAGAAACTGCAGCTCTCCGGCCAGCTCTCCGCCAATTCACGATTTTTACATCAGAATTCGGAATAATGCAACGCCTCGTGTGTAGCATGGAGCTGACTGCTTCATTGTCTGCCTCCCGCCACATTTTGGCTTCAATTCACCGACTGTAGAATTCACGTAGATCCAGACCTAAGATCAGCGAAACTGTGCAACATCGTATTGAAACTTATCTCCGCGTGAGTTCCGAGGGCTCCCAACATGGGCTGCATAACCTCAAAACTGGTTTTGCGCGTTGTTACCTAATGGCAATTGTTTTTATCTCCGCAGTGCAGAAGGAACATCTCCGCTGCCTCATTTCACGCGTACAATGGCAAACGGGCGTGAAGACCACGGATATAAATATGGTTGGATTATTCCGCACCTTCTCAACTCCAAAAACATTTGAAATCTAACTCGGATCAATTTTTCGGTGCAACACTTAATATTAATCTACAATGCTTGCCAAATTCGTGACCGAGAGTTTCTTTGGCCGCATTATCTACCACTTGTCTGGCCGCAAGGTATTTAACTATGCGGAGGAACAACCGGGATATGTAATTCCAGAAAAATATCTTCGCAAGGGAAGTGGAGAATACTCCACTGGCTCCACAGATGCCCTTAAAGAGGGCCCCGAGGCATCTTTGTCTTCCAGTGAATCACTGGATGATCTTAAAGAAGAGGATGATGTGATTTTAGTGACGTGGGATGGTGATG
The DNA here is from genome assembly GCA_030573135.1 of Clavispora asparagi. Taxonomy (NCBI): domain Eukaryota; kingdom Fungi; phylum Ascomycota; class Pichiomycetes; order Serinales; family Metschnikowiaceae; genus Clavispora; species Clavispora asparagi. The sequence continues at coordinate 30,614 of JAJMCU010000051.1, forward strand.
ATGACCCCGAAAATCCATACAACTGGCCTCTTGGATACAAGATCTTATTCATTGTGCAAATTGGTTTCTTGACTGCGTTTGTGTACATGGGATCGGCGATCTACACTCCGGGTGTGGAGGAAATCATGGAGAAGATGGACATTAACCAAACGTTGGCGACTTTGCCTTTGACGATGTTTGTATTTGGTTACGGCTTGGGTCCCATGGTGTTCTCGCCCTTATCTGAGAATGCTCGCATTGGCAGAACCACCATCTACATTGTGACTTTGTTCATTTTCTTCATTTTGCAAATCCCCACGGCATTGGTGTCGGACATTGCCTCTTTGAGTGTGTTGCGTTTCATTGCTGGTTTCTTTGCCAGTCCATGTTTGGCCACAGGTGGCGCTAGTGTGGGAGATGTGACTGCTATGCCATACATTCCGGTATCGATCAGTGCCTGGTCTATTGCCGCTGTTTGTGCTCCTTCTTTAGGTCCATTGATTGGTTCGGTTTTGACCGTCAAGGGTGGCTACCACTGGACTTTCTGGTTTATGGCGATCACCTCCGGTGCGTCGTTCCTCGTTTTGAGTTGGTTCCTCCCTGAATCGTACGGCAAGACCATTTTGTACAGAAAGGCTGAAAGATTGAGAGCATTGACTGGCGACAACAAAATCAGCTCCGAGGGCCATGTTGAGAACAGCAAGATGAAGGCTCATGAATTATTGATTGACACTTTGTGGCGTCCTATTGAGATTATCCTTTTCGAGCCTGTGGTGCTCTTTATCAACATCTACATTGGTCTTGTCTACTCCATCATGTACCTCTGGTTTGAGGCGTTCCCTATTGTGTTTTACGAAGTTCACCACTTTACTTTGGTGGAAATGGGTGTGACTTACTGTGCGGTTATGATCGGTATCATGATTGGTGCTGCTTTCTACATTCCTGTGATCCACAATATGTTCACCAAGAAACTCTTGAAGGGTGAAATGGTGGAACCTGAGGTTTTCATCCCTATGGCTATCGTGGGTTCTGTGTTGATGCCAATTGGTATCATTATTTTCGCCTGGACTAGTTCTCCTGATATCCACTGGATTGGTCCTTTGTTCGGTGGAGGTATCTATGCAGCGGGTGCATTCATGGTGTTCCAGACACTCTTCAACTATTTGAGTATGTCGTTCTACAGATACTTGGCGTCCGTGTTTGCTGGTAATGCTTTGTTCAGAAGTATAATGGCCGGTGCTTTCCCATTGTTTGGAAAGGCGTTGTTCCTGAACTTGAGCACCAAGAAATACCCAGTTGCTTGGGGTTCCATGATTTTGGCGTTTTTGGCTATGGCCATGATTGCCATTCCCGTCACGTTCTACTTGAATGGTCCAAAGTTGAGAGCCAGATCAAAGTACTCTGGTTTTTAAGAAGTGCTTATGTTAATCATCCTTAATGCAAATAGATCTTAATAATATGATAGGAATTTGACTCAGGAGTGCCAGATGGCACCCGTTAGCCGAATGTCAACCTTGACCGGATAATTAGGGTGCACCGCTGGGATTACTGCAAAAGGGTCACGTTATTAATCACGTGTTCTTCACGGATGTACGGGTGTTATACTTGGAATGTCCGGGTGTTTGTGTTGGTGGTGCACGGGTGTTGGTACGTGTTTGTGTTTCACCGTAGACGTGTTTGTGTCAAGTCTTCAAACTAGTGATTTGATAATCTCCAAAAAAAAGAAACGATATATGGATCACGCTCGTACTAACTAAATGGCAAGAGTGAGGAGATACTTTGTACCTAAAATATTCATCAACATCATTACCATGCACACCCATCACCTACACGTGATCTTTTTGTTACCTTTACCACTTCTTCCCAGATCAGTTATGGACCACCAGGTGATAACCGAAGTTCTAGACCAATGCAAGAGTCTCCTTGAGAAAGGCGGAGCACATGATAAATATGTCGAAAGTTTGACTCATCTAGGCGGTGTTCTTCGGGCTACAGGGGTAGATGAAGAATTTAGAAACGAACTAGCCCAAGATTTTGGACTCTTGGACTCTTGCGTTGATGTGATCAGCAATTCGCTTCTGATTGACTTCAAAACCTTGGAAGAAGAAGAATTATATGTGAGACTTTTGCGGGGGGTGAATCTCTTCACGAGAAACCTAGTTGCGTCCGCATCTACCACAATCGACCTTCCCTTACTCTTACTCAATATTCAACACTTCATGTCGAAAATCACCCGGACAAACAAATTCTTTATACCGTGTTTGGCATCATACTTGGAAATCTTGGCCAATATGGCAACGAAATACGACAGCGCATTCCAGTGTAACCTTAACTTGGTATCGGACACATTCAAGTCCGAAGTGCTTGATGTCATCACTGTAAACGAGGTTTTGGTGGCTCCGTTTGTGAATTTTTGTAGGGGTTGCTTGGGCAAGAGCGAAAATGTTTCTGTTCTCCTAAACGAAGAGTTTCATGCTCCATTACGCTCGTTTTTGCTTGAGCAATCGTTTGTGCTACTCGAAGATGGTGATATGGGTCACACGGAGGAAGCGCTAATACTAATCGTGGAAAATATCATATCGAACGAGACATTTGAGAGCTGGATTACCTCTGAACAGGGAAGTGACCGCTTTGACGATATTCTCCATCTTACTCAAGTCGTCGCTACACAGAAAGATGATTGGGATAACTACCAATGCTTGGCGATCATGGGTTGGGTATTTAAATTTCTCAGGGTTTGGTCAGCGCCTATCATCAGTATCCTTTCTGCCTCTGAGTATGATAAAGATCGATTGAACACTCTACACAAGAGAGCAATCATCATGCTAGACATTATCTCCGATCTCAGCAAATTCCACTCCGCTAAGCAATTTCTTGAGCACTACAATGCATTGGACTCGATGATTCCGCTTCTTCGAGCAATTCACGAGAATACCGAGGTGAAAACATTGAAGGGTCGGATCAAGCCTGATACCTTAAACGAGGGAAAGAAAACGTTTCCCATGGCAAAATCGCTCATCATAGAAATTATGGCGTTTTTGTGCCACCAGTCGTTCAAATCCCAAGAGAGAGTGCGAGAATTGCACGGACTTGAGGTTGTATTGTCCTGTTGCAATATTGACGAGGACAACCCGTATATCAAGGAACGGTCAATTCTCTGTTTACGGTTTTTGTTGGAGAATAATAAGCAAAACCAGGAGTTTGTTGCACTGTTGGAAGCCCAGGAAGTGGTGGATGATACTGCACTCCAACAAGCGGGATATGAGGTAGAAATGAGCGACGGGAAAGTGAAGCTTAGAAAGGCGGATTCATAGTTGATAGACAATCAGACACAATTGGGAGCACGCTTGTCCTTGCGCACGTTAGTAACACACTTCGCGAAACAATTACACCTAGCGATTGTTTGTTACAAAACACGGAAACCCGCGCTGCTGGCCGTAGATACGACTGTTCATTAGATTCTTCTGTATGTTCCCTACTTAAGCATCCTGAGGTTCCTTGGCCAACTCGGCAACGATCACGCTCTTGATCTTCTCCAAAGAAGGCTCGTCCACCAACAACAACTTCTTCTCCTTCTTCGACAACGCCTGCAACTCGTGGGGAAGAACGTCGTCCTCAAAGCAGTAGCCATCGATATCTCCCAACGCCTTGTTCACCACCTCGGAGAACTTGGCTGGGTGCGCAGTAGACAAGGAGATGTACTTGACGTCGGCCTCACGACCTCTTACCAAGTTTCTCAACGTGGCAGCAACACCAACCGCGGTGTGGGGATCCAACACGTAGTTGGCAGGGTGGGCGAGGTAGATCTTTCTGATGGTCTCGGAAGTTTCGGCGTCATCCACTCTTTCGGAGTCAAAGTCGACTCTAGCGGCCGCAGTAACGGCCTCTGGCGCAGAAACGGAGCCGGTGGTTTTCAACTGTTGCATCCATTGGTTCAAGATCTTGCCCGCCTCCAAGTCGTTGCCTTCGGCCACGTTGTCTCTGACCAAGTACCACAACAATCTCTCAAAGTTGGACGAGATGAGAATGTCCATCGCAGGCGAGTAGGTGGCCTTGACTTCGCCGTCCTTCTCGTATCTGCCGGTCTTCAAGAAACGGTCCAAAATGTCGTTTTCGTTGGTGGCGATGATCAAACGGTCAGCAGGCAAGCCCATTTGCTTGGCGTAGTAGCCGGCCAAAATGTCGCCGAAGTTGCCCGAAGGAACGACAAATCTGGGCTTGAACTCAGATCCGCCGGCCGCCTCCACCGTCTTGAGCAACTGGAAGTACGAGTAGAAGTAGTAGGTGATCTGAGCCAAGATACGGGCCCAGTTGATGGAATTCACTGCACCCACGTGGTGGCTGTCGTTGAATTCCTTGTCGCCGAAGATTTGCTTGACAATGTCCTGGCAGTCGTCGAACGTACCCTTGACCGACAAGGTGTGCACATTGGCATCTTCCACGGTGGTCATTTGCTCCTCCTGGATTGGAGAGATACGGCCAGTGGGGTACAAGATGAACACAGACACGTCCTTCTTGCCTCTCAATCCGTAAATGGCGGCAGAGCCGGTGTCACCGGAAGTAGCGCCCACCACAGTAAGTTTCTTTCTCTGAGCCGCATCGGCGACGCCAGCGTTTCTTCTCACCAAAAAGTACTCGAACAAGTTGCCGACAAATTGCAACGCCACATCCTTGAACGCGTAGGTGGGGCCGTGGAACAACTCCAACAAGTACAACCCGTTGGCGGCGTCGATTTCCTTGAGCGGAGTAACGTCGGGGGATCTGAAAGTGGAGTAGGATTTTTCCACCAAAACACGAAGATCGGCATCGGGGATCTCCGCGGTGTTGATGTAGTGGCGCATGATGTTGAACGCCAACTCCTGGAACGACAAGTTTTTCCATTTGGACACAAAGTCCGCATCCAACTTAGGAATGACGGAAGGAACGAAAAGTCCGCCGTCCTTGGCCAAACCGGTCATCACGACATCTTCAAATGAGAGCGCCTGCTCGGTTTCGCTTCTGGTGGATCTGTAGGTCTGGGAGGACATTTTTGGTGGAGGTGAAAAACTTGTGGAGTAGACCGGTGTGAGTATGAATCACACTTGTTGACTCTGTTTGTGTGCAGTCCGCGCTCCTGGCGGAGCGAATCCGGCCCGCTTTGGTGTGTTGGGCGATTTGGGGGTTTGGCCGCAAACGTTCGCGTGGAACACCTGAGGTGGGGATGCTGAAGTGGCTGTGAATTTAATGGAGTGGGGGCCGATGTGGTGGGATGACAGAACTTCGGGGTCGTGGGTGTATGCAGTCCGGCAAATTCTCACGTACAATTAATTTGTGCAATGGTGCCAAGGCGCATATTTTCCACCTTCGCCGCTACCCACTTGTGATGCCTGGGGTAGGGCGACTTTGAATGTAAGAGTGATAAAAGTCGAATTACTTGGCTGCGCGAAGCTTTCTATTGTCAAACTCTATCTTCCCCATTCTAGAAGAACTTGGCTATAATTGTTTTCTTAAACTATCTTGGCGTATATTTGCGGAAGAAGAATGAAATAATGTCTTAGATACTCTTCTTAATCCACCATTGTTCCATGTATCCATCTGACGAGAACTAAGTGCACTCTATGCAGTACGATGTCCATTTTTCAACCTCACTCCACGGGATGCTGGCGATTTTTGTCGGCAAAATAAGTTTCCCTTTTTGATTGGCGTGCAATGGGCTGTTTTGGTGAAGTGCCTGAAATTGGCCGGAGGCGTATGGGGCTGGTGCTGCTGAGGAGCGTAAAACGCGTCACGTGATATGGGTGTACTTTTAGAAATGGAGAGGCTACACTAATCTGATTCGGAAATTCTACGGTTTCTCATATCAAAAGCCATTTGCGACTATGCCACGCCCGTTTGAAGAAATTAACGTCTACTGAGCGAATTTAAGGTCATGCGGATGATCTCGCGCGTCATTTCCACTTGGTAGATGCCAAGTCAGCTGTTACCAGTAGCTGATTGTAGCTTAAGAGAGAAATTATTCAATAATAATCTGTCGCTGGAGCTTAACCAGCTGTAAGGTTAAAAAGAGCGCTTAGCCTTCTTGGAACGTACTTGTCACTGGTTTTGCACCCAAACAAAGGCAAGTAACGGCACAACCGATTTTACACGTCACAGGACCAAGTTCCCTCAGGATAAAACTTTGGCAATGGCTCGATGTTTCTCTAATTGGCCATTATAGCCTCAGAGGCTTTAAAATACCCAACTGAAGTATAGTTATACGGGAGGTACTGGTCTATTTTGGGGAATTTTGGCGCACTGTGCGCTTTCTCAGCTCCACCGATTAGGATCATTTTACTTCTGGTGCCCTAATTGCCCAGCAGAGCTCCGGTTATAGCAAATATGCTAGCTACGTATCGCTTAGTGCTGCAGACATTCAGATCTACTACCTGGTGCCGCTCTTTTTCCACCGTTCCGATTTTACCTGACAGCCAAGTCTTTTCCAACCAGATCTTCTCAACCGAAGCCGATTTCCACCTACAGCAACTTTATGGTAAATTCAATCCCAACCAGATAAAGTACACCTTCGGTTATGGGTCGGGAGTTTTCCCCCAGGCCGGTTATGATGCTCTGGCGCCCAATAAGCCTCAGATTGACCTAGTTCACGTTGTAGAGGACCCAGTGGCATTTCACGAGGAAAACAGTGCTCAGAATTCGAGTCATTATTCGGGGCTTCTCACTTATGGAATTGGAGCTGTTTCAATGGTCCAGCTGTTAGGTGCCGGGGTTTATTTCAATCCATACGTGCCGATCACGGATAACGAAGGAAACACGTCAATGATAAAGTACGGGGTGGTTTCGGCAGAGGTGGCGTTCAAAGATATTACCGAATGGTCTACTATGTATGTTGCGGGAAGGCTACATAAACCCGTGAAGCATTTTGCCGCCAACGAGTCGCTTCTACAAGCCAATAATTACAATCTCTCCAGCGCATTTAACCTTGCTCTTCTACTATTGCCCGTCAAGAAACGGCAAACCACTTTTACCGAAACGGCATTGTACGAGAAAATTGCTCTGTTGTCGTATATGGGAGATCCACGGATGCTTGTTGGTGGGGAAAATCCGAACAAAGTCAAAAATATTGTGAGCAAGCAAGCAAATAAGTTTGCGATACTCTACGGGCCATTTTTGGCCCGGGCTCTTCAAGAGGGGCTTTTAGTGCGGAAAAGAAATTCTTCTTTGGAGAAGAAAATGGGGCCACAAGAGGTGGCTGCCATCATTGCTGCTTTCCCCTTACAGTTCAAACGACGCTTGCTCCGAGCGTACCGGAAAAAATACCAGAAGCTGTTGGACTTCGATAACTCCACGAAGCGCTTTCTTGATGGAGAATGCGATAACGTGCTCGCGGGAGAATTCGTTGAGTCCGTGGCCCGGGATTCTTATCTCCGAGCAACGTTGAAAGCCACAGTGCTGGCAACAATTGCATATCCGGCTCTCGTACAATCGCTCAAGGGAATCTTCACTGCGGGCGTGGTGAAGTCAACCAAGTATGCGTGGGAAAAAAGAATGAAGAGCCGAGCGCCGTAGATCTTGACCCAGCTAGACCATATGCCATAGAAACTACGAGGTGAGGATTCTATTCCATCCTTTTGATTCAAATATACAGTGTAAATATCAAGTTAAACCAAACGCAAGAGTTTGCGAGAAGAAAATGAAACGAAAAAGTAGCCAAGATTTGTGCGTCGTCATTGTTCTACTTAATAAGCGGATGCTTATCAACTTTGCTCTGGGCAGCAGGCAACGGGAGAGTGGTGCACAGGGCAATTTGGGGCAAGATAGATGGAAGTGTTGTCTTCTGGGCAGTTTCCTTCGAAATGGAGGGTAACTGTTGGCTAGCAGCTAACGGCAGCAGTGATGTGTGTGATGTATGGGAAATGACCGGAGTAGCGGAGTATGTGAAGTTGGGAGAGGGCTGTTTTTGCATATGCGAATAAGTGGTGAGGTTCTGGCCCGAGGGATATGGCATTGTGGGTACGGGCATCATTGTTGCAGGATACCCGGAGTTGTAGGACATGATTTCCGTGGAAGGGGGAGCTCCCCAGCCAGCGGCTGGAATGTGTTCACCGTGAGGAGCAGATATCCGACGAGGAACGTATACCGACTGGTTGTGTTGAGCGTACGGTGGTTGTGGCTGTTGGAGGATATGCATTTGTAACAGCAGCTGTTGCGGCAAGGGAGGCTGTACTTGATATGCTTGGAGTCCAGGAACTCCAGGTGCCTGGACATAGCGGGTTGGTAACAAGTGCTGAGGGTTGTAGTAGTTGTGAAGCAATGGCAGCTCATAGGCCTGCTGAGGCTTGACGTACGGTGGCGGTGGGGCGTAGTCATACCGCACGTTTCTCGCATATTGTGGCATTTGCGGAGGCTGATGGCCAGCTGTTTGGGCGAATCCCGTGGGTTTGAATTGCAAGATTCCGCTCAGGTACACATTGGTGTCGAACTGGAGGTTGCGCAAAACAGGGTCTTCCGAAGGAATCTGGCCCTGAATGATGCCATCTGCTCTTTCTTTGGCCCTGTAGTAGCAGATAAGATTAAACTTTTCATTTTGTTTAGTGGTGAGGGAGAAACTCTGCTTGACTAAACCGTCTTCTAGGTTGTTTCTCGCCTCATCTTGCTCGCAATAAATGAGGAAGGGACCTTTGATCTTGGATGCCAGCCAAATCTTACCATCTGTCCACCGTTTCATACCACACTTTGTTTCGCTCCAGGCGAACACAGAACCCAGGGTAATGGTTTTTCTTTCGATATCATTTAGGCGTCTCTTGATGATAGGGAGAATCTTTTGGCGGGTAGCTTCTAGGATTAAGAGGGCGTCTTGTAGGGTGAGGATCAGACCATGGTAGGTTTCATTAGCAGATGACGAAGAGTATTCTGGGATAATGTACATATATAATTGCAGCTGGGAGTAAGTATCTCGGAAGGAATGGATAAAGAAGGATTTGATCTAAAAGCGAATTTAGCCGATTGGAATATACAGGGGAAATATATCCCACAAGATATGGCTGTGTTATATAGCTTCCGTGTGGTGCCTCATCGTTCAATAGATCTTAACGCTTGTCGCTATTTCTGCAGACGCAGACCCGCCATGCATGCTGTACGCCTCTTTACAGCAACGGGTGTACCCAAAAATTAACTTATTTTGAGAAAACGTACATTAATTGTCGTGCATACCCAGGTGCAGCAATGCGAGCAGCCCGCATCAATATCCCGGTATGGGCCAGCGTACTTGCAGCTCCTGTACATAAACCGATACCCTCACGCACAGCTCCGTATATGCAATGAGAAATTTTTGAACGGTGGTGTTCCTACAGCACTCCTGAAACCATAGTTCCCTGTCAGAATGCCCGTATTGTTACGACTCTGGGGAACATTATGTTGTTTGGAAAAAGCTTGGTATTATCTTGTCTTCATTTTACCGTGCTCTACCGTGTGAAGAATGGCCCGGTATAGTATTCGATCGAGTGCGCAGTTGGAACAGTCATTTTTGAGCTGGACCATTTTATGGGCGGCACGGCTATTCCTCCAGCTATTTTACCCATGACGCATTGGTACCTAAAAGGCTAGTGGTGACGTTTTGGTCTGTCACCGGCGGAGTTCCGGAAAAACCTTTGCTCTCGGAGATTACAAGATTTAACTCCGATGGTTTTTATTTCTTGGTATTGATGATGGCAAAACCATACACCAAAAGAAAAAAAGATCCTTCGTACTCTCCCGTAATTGAGGGTTTTTGGCAGGTGTTACGTAGATGAATTGAAGCGCGGGACATGACCAGATACATACGCGAGCCGGGCACATTTTTTGTGTGTTATTTTTTTTTTTTTTTCGATCCGTGCCTGAAGTTGCTGAAGACACGCCGTCTATCTTCTATACACGAAACACGCCATGTACATGGATCTTGAACTGTGGTCACTCTGAGCCGAGGTCCGTGGGGTAGTTTGCCACGAGGGTCACGGCGCAACACAACATCGGTCAAACATGTGCCGATAACACCCGAACCCGAGAGCAAATTGCGCCGCGCACGTCCCCGCCTAAGGATGTGCACCGCATCTCCGGCATAAGTGTACTGCCGGTACCGTTAACACTCTCAACTACCACAATTATGCCACCTCGTGCCGCATACCGAGAGTCAGCGTCTGAATCCGAAGCCAAAACCGGATCCACGTCACGTGCCGCCAACAAGGCCCGCAACGCAGTGGCCCAGGCCGCGCAGCTCGAGTTGCTCTCGAAACACATCCATTCCAACGGACCCCAAGACCGGGCCAAAGTTGATCCTTTGGATTTTGACTCGTTGGACGAGGAAGCGCTCAACCGGTACAACAACAAGTACGGGCTCAACTTGCCGCCGATCCAGAGCATCAACGAGAACATCTTGCAGTCGGAAATCGGCAAGAAAACGTGCTCTGCCAAAAAGGCCAAGGGAACCCAGCGCGTCACCAAGCCCGAGTTTGCGGGCGAGGTGCAGAAGCACTTTGCTGCGGTGCCGTGCCGGGAGAACGAGATGATTGCCAGCTTTTTGTATAAGGTCAAGAACGAGGACAAGGCGTTCAAGCTTACGTTTTAGGAGGGAGCGGGCGGATGCTGGCTCGTGTGCTGGTCTTGCGAGTGCAGCCGGGTAGTTGCAGTTGGAGTGGTGCTGATTGTGACGCTTGCTGAGCGGATAGGTGATTGACGACTACTGCCATATCTACTTATGGAGACTTAGTAATTGGTAATACTATGATATACTTCCACGTAGTTGTAATCTCCCCGGTGCGGCGCGTCAACGTTTACCATGTTGACGCCGACCAAGCGTCATGGCACTCACGATCCATATTACACGTCTCGGCCTTATTGGAGCTATTACTAACTGGAATTGCCTGGAATTGCCTGGAATTGCCGGACTGGCATTGACTATGGCATTGACTATGGCATTGACTACTGACTATAAAATTGGCCTCACTATAACTACTGAGTATAACTTTAGTTTGTTGAAGCACACCTGCCCTACTCGTTCTCTCCTCTTCTCCTCTTCTCACATTCTCCTCTTCTCACATTCTCACATTCTCACATTCTCACATTCTCCTCTTCTCACATTCTCCTCTTCTCACATTCTCCTCTTCTCACATTCTCCTCTTCTCACATTCTCCTCTTCTCCTCCTTCTCACATTCTCCTCTTCTCTCCATACGCGCACTCCTACATCTACACCTACACTTCAACCACCATGAACTCCGAAACCATCGCTGTGCACTGGCACGACGACAGCCAGCCGGTATATTCGGTGAGTTTCCAGCCCAAAACTCCCAAGCCCCGCCTCGCGTCCGCGGGCGGCGACAACAACGTGCGCATCTGGCACCTCAACTACAACCCACACACAAACGGCCCCACCACAGTGGAGTACCTCCTGACGCTCCGCAAACACACGCAGGCCGTTAACGTGGTGCGGTTTGATCCACAGGGCCAAGTGCTCGCGTCTGCGGGCGACGACGGCATGGTGATTCTCTGGACGCGCAGTGACAAGATCGTGGCCGAGTTTGGCCACACCGATGACGACGTCCAGGAGAGCTGGGTGGTGCGGCACATGCTCAACACGCAGCTGGAGGTGTACGACCTCTGCTGGTCGCCGGACGGGCGGCAGCTCGCCACGGGGTCCATGGACAACGTGACGAAGGTGTTTTGTGCCGAAACCGGCAACAAGCTCGCCGAGTTGGCGGAGCACGCCCACTACGTGCAAGGCGTGGCGTGGGACCCGCAGAACGCGTTTCTTGCGACGCAGAGTGCGGACCGCTCGCTCCAGATCTATCGGGTGGGCGAGGGGGTGGTGACGCCGTACCATCGGATTTCGCGGGTGGAGCAGCGGGAGAATCTGAACCAGACCCTGAATCTGTCCGAGAGCCAGAACCGCTCCGAGAGCCAGAACCACTCCGAGAGCCAGAACCACTCCGAGAGCCAGAACCACTCCGAGAACCACTCCGAGAACCACTCCGAGAACCACTCTGAGAACCACTCTGAGAACCAGTCCCGCGGTTCCAACCCCGCAGAAAGTGCAAGCTCTACTGCTGGAAGCTCTAGAAAAACCCCGGAAGCCAAGCCTGTCCCGACCGAAGACGCTCCCTCCGCCAAACTGCGCAGAAAAAGACCGTACTTGTTCCACTCCGAAACGCTCCAGTCGTTTTTCCGCCGCCTCGCGTTTTCGCCCGACGGCGCGTTGTTGATGGCGCCGCTGGGCGTCTTCTGTGACGACGACGCTGTCCGTGAAACCGTCTACGTGTTTTCCCGCGCCGGCCTCAACCGTCCTCCAGTATGCCACCTACCGGGGCTTAACAAGCCGGCGGTGGCGGTGGCATTCAGCCCGGTGCTCTACCACACAGATGGTGAGGGAGTGTTTGCGCTTCCATATAAGATGGTGGTGGCAGTGGCCACCCAGAACTCGGTGGTGGTCTACGATACCCAGCACATGCGGCCGTTGGGCGTACAGGCGAACATGCATTACTTGAGCATCACGGATCTCTGCTGGAATCCGGACGGGCAGAGTGTGGTGGTTTCGTCGACCGAGGGGTTCTGCTCGGTGATCCGGTTTGATGACGGGGTGTTTGGCCACAGGTATGGGGAGGATGAGATCACCGGTTCTGGGCCTGCTGTGGCCGTTTCTGGGACCACGAAAACGGCGGTGGCTCCGAGCACAGAGAATCCGGGCATTGCGATGGCTCCAGTGGCTCCAGTGGCCCCAGTGGTAGTGAGCGACGGCCCCGTTGACATTGGGGCCAAGCTGTCTGCGGAGCAAGACACGAAACCCAGGCCAGATGTTTCGCTTTCTGGAAAGCGAGACACCTCTGCTTCTTCTGCTGCTGCTTCTGCTGCTTCTGCTGCTGTTCCTGCTTCTGCTGCTGTTCCTGCTTCTGCTGCTGTTGCTTCTTCTGCTGCTGCTTCTGCTGCTTCTGCTGCTGCTGCTCCTGCTGCTCCTGCTGCTTCCTCGACGTCTATCTCTTCTGGCATTGTCTCACCCGCATCCCTTCAGGTGACGCCGTCTCTTCTTTCCCAATTTGTGGCCCAGCCGGTGCTCACTCCACCCCAGCCCGATGCGGCGGATAGAACAGACGGGTCGCCCGACGATGGAATGAAGAAAAAGCGCCGCGTGCAGCCTACGCTCGTGGTTCCAGTGCAAGAACCGTAGCCCTTTCAGTACAATTGTGCCCACCCAGTGACTCGTCTAATATATCATTGATCCAAAGGCCCAGTAGCTGATGTATTTCCATCTTTTGTTTCTCCGATCTCTGGCACCATCTCTTCCTCTTACCATTCGTATGCCCTCGGATCACTCTCCTTGCTCGATCCACAATCAAGCCATTAATCTCTCTACACCCTATCTCGAAGGTCTTACACCACTCTCCTCTCTCGGTCCCTCACGTTTGTTCCCCCCTACACAGCCTCCATAGCCTCATATATTGTCCTATTCACTCGCCAATCACATCATTGGACAATGACAGCTGCAACCTCCGTCTTGCTCGCAAGATCATCTCCTCTCTTCTCTTCTTCAACAAGTTCGTGCGCTCCGTCTCATCTTTACCCCATTTTCCATCCACAGCCTCGTTTTCGCCCTGGCCGCAGTCTTCCACCAGATACTTTTCGAGCAATGTCTTCAGATCGCCCGCAGCCACGTGCTGCACCTCTTCCGGCTCAGCCACCGGCGCTTCGCCCGGAGGAAATGGCAAGGTCAGGTTTTCCATGTATTCATCCACCGTAGCCTCCACCGACCCCGTGCGCTCCAAACTGTACCGGATTTGCGACTCGGTGAGTTGTGGTGCAATTGCGCGGACTACTTCGATCATGGACTCGGTCACCTGGCGCCGGGATCTCCGGCGGGTAGGAGTGGGCTCCGATTCGGTAGATTCGGGCGATCGGCCAATGGAGGTGCGGATGTTGAATTCATCCGGTACCGATTGGGGAATGGGGGAAATCAACCAGCGCAAAAACACAAACGCCACTATCAACGATGCGATGAAGAAGATGGTGGAGTTATCCATGGTGCAATGTTCAGGGTAGATGGGTGAGATCCGGGACCCAAGGCCCTATGTGGAGGAGGCGAATGTCGCACGTGACCCAGATCCCGTGGAGTCTTCGGAGGCACGGATGTAGTGCCGATTTTCCGTTTTGCGCGCCACTGGCTCGGGCCTGGGCCCACCTTATCTTCCGCAAATCCTAGCGCCCGAATTCACACCGCGCACGACGCCCCGCAACACCACCGTTGGGATGCAGCTACATGCTCCTGCACCCAGGGCATGGGATGCTTCAAACCCTGGCGTTTCAGCAAAAGTGCAGGTGTCTCACCTTGCAGCATGTAACTTCATCCAGTGCTGGTGGTCGTTTGGGAATGGGAGCAATATTGCCCCGGCCAGGCATAATCCTCCATGTTCACTATCTGCATGTGAATATGGGGCGAGACGATGACCCTACATGCATTTGTTGCTCTTGCGTCGGAACAAGACGCGCAATAGAAATCTTGGACGCGTAGGATACCTCGCAGGAAGATGCCAAGCCCAAACGGGAATATACCATGACTGGGATCTGGTGATACCTGCCTCGTTCAAATCAGGGGTAGAACACAGCCTTGTCCCTTGTTCGTGTACTAAATTTGGACCGAAAAGCATAATCAAGAGCAAGATGGCCCATTTGCAGCGTGCATGAGCGTATTTGCTGTCCAGTTAATGCATATGATGCATCATACTGTATTTAGCCGCAGCGCACCATGCTGACCCGGAAATCAAATCGATCCTTCGAATGTTACTGTTTTCACTCGGGTGGCTCAGCCTCGGTCTACCCATTTACGGTATTAAGGATACGTAGTATCGCAACATGCATCTCGTAGCCAGCGCCCCAACTGTGACCCTACTTGCGTGCCTAGGATATTTTCTGGGCTCAAATATCAGAGTCATCTCCCTCCTAGGCACACCAGCGGCGTTTGGGTTGTTTTTGCTTCTCCTCGGTCCCACTGCTAGCGTATAATGAATGGGCAGAGACTGACAATACCGTTTTGTCATGAGCAACCTAAGGGCGTCATATGCAGATGTATGCATTATTCGGGCCTAACCGTGGTTTAACCTTTCCCACCTGCATTCAGTGATATGCGAGATGCCCTACAAAAAACCTGTATGCGTTCTTGTATGGGGTCACGAACACGCATGCACAAACGAGGTGCCTACAAGAATACAATCTGAGGGGCACCTCGCTAAAATCACACTTCTGCATCCGTAAATGTCAGCCCTGCGAACAGGGGCACCGGTTGCTATCGTGATCGAAAGAGAAATTTTCTTGGCGCACCGCACCAACCTTCGGTTCGTAAGTTACTTAACGGGTACCAGGCGTCACCGCGAGGCACACCCGTACACCACAATTCCGCCTGCGGCTCTCCTCGGCCGCTGATAGCAAGTCGCAGATAGGTGCGATAGGACATTCCCCTTAGCCAATGGATCTTAAGAATAATAGGGAGCTCCACCAAATGTTACAGACATTCGTGGTTTTGAACAAGGATGGCATCTTGTCGTCGTCCGACTCCGAATCCACGGGCCTGGAGTCCGACCACCAATCCAATTCTCCCCAATTTCCTAACCTGGAGCAGGTGCTGGCTTCCACGTCATCAAAATCTCTCAATTCGTCCATCACGCACAGTGGGTTGAATAGCTCTGTGAGAATCATAACTCCTGGGGCACCGCGAGCTTCCAAGTTGAGCCAGAACAATCAGTCGCCAACAAAGACACTCAACCACCCATTGTCTCAACCCAGACATAATACTCTCGATTCGTATTACAATGACGTTTGCTTGCAGTATTTGGACTTCACCAACAACAATCCCACAACGTACCATGCGGTCAGCCACTTTACGGGGGTGTTGGAGTCGGGCCTGTTTGCCCGGATTTCGGAGAAGGACCGTTTTGACGTGGGTCTCGGCCTGCGGTTCTTCGTCACCAGAGGAGATCAGGCGTTGGTTGCTGTTGTTGTGGGCAAAAAATGGGTTCCGCAGAACGGGTTTGGCATTGTGGGTGCCCATGTAGACGCCTTGACGGCGAAACTCAAGCCCTCCTCGCTTAAATCCTCGGTTGACGGATTCCAGCTTTTGGGTGTGGCGGCCTATTCCGGTGCCCTCAACCACCTTTGGCTTGACCGTGATTTGGGAATCGGTGGCTCTGTTTTGGTTAAAGACCCCACCACCGGCCAAATCTCCTCTCGTCTTGTAACTTCCGGAGCCCATGCCATTTGCCGGATTCCGTCGTTGGCCCCGCACTTTGGGAGTGCTGCCGCTCCTTTACCCTACAACCCGGAAACAAAAATGATTCCGGTGATGGGTTTTGGCACGGCAGACCCTGAGCCTACGGTGGAAGACCAGTCGTCGCCCTTGTATGGCAAGCATTCGCTAGCCTTACTTCGGTTCGTGGCCAAGTTGGCTGGAACCAAAGTGGCCGACTTGGTGGGGTTAGACTTGGAACTCTTTGACGTTCAGCATGCTACAAGAGGCGGCTTGGACCTTGAATTCATGTTCGCGCCCCGTGTCGACGACCGTTTATGCGCCTTCAGCGCTATCCACGCATTGACCTCTTTGAAGGATGTGGATTTAACCATAGACGACAGATGTCTGATTGTTTTGCTTGCCAACAACGAAGAAATCGGCTCGGCCACCAGAACAGGCGCCAAGGGCAAATTATTGAACAGCGTGGTGGAGCGGTTAGTGTTAGCTCGTGGCTACGGCCACGCACAAGTGCAACAGGCATTTGCCAATTCCATCATCCTTTCTGCCGACGTGACCCATTCGCTCAATCCCAACTTCAAAGAGGCGTATTTGGAGGGGCATTACCCGTTGCCCAATACTGGCCTCACGTTGAAAAAGGACCCCAACGGAAATGTAATGACAGACCTGGTGGGCGTAATGTTGATGGAGTCCATTGCTTCCCGATCAGGCTTGACCTTGCAACAATTCCATATCCGGAATGATATGCCGTCTGGCAGCACTATCGGGCCCATGCTAGCAATGGATACAGGCTCGAGGGTCATCGATGTAGGGTTGCCCCAACTAAGCATGCATAGCATCCGTGCCACTGCGGGGTTCAAGGAGCCAGGTTTGGGAATTGAAACATTCCTGGCATTTTTCCGCCTCTGGAGACAGGAGTTGGATCTTATTGAATACCTGTGAAGTTGCTACATGAATAGAATAATGCTTTCCCGTGTGCTATCCCCTCTTATTTTGCCGGTCGGACTGAGTTGCTAACCGCCTTACATCATCGTAGCCTTAACCCCCTCCCAGTGCCGTATTTGTCGATTCTTCTCACAACCAGTCATCCTAAAATCCTCCCGAAATCTCCAGCCGTATTTATGAACATTCTCAATCCATCTAATGTGGCCACTGCAGATGATATGTGCATTAAAAGCGCGTAATCAGATGCCGGCTCCATTCCGTCCGCACATGCTTCTCGGGGAAATTCGCGGCAATGTCTCCTGTAACTGCAAGATTCGCCCTAACCGTTTGCGGTCGCATACGCTTCCTCACTCATCATGGTACCATCCGCTTAACTCTTTTTCGTGACCCTTTTTTCGAGAAACTGTAGACTTCCAAGTTTTATTATTCTCGGTAACACGCCCAAAAACCGTTTGCTGACGCGAGATCAGAACCAGCAAGGTTCAACGCAGCAAGGTGTAGCGCCTTGTCCACCGGATTACCCGATCTGGATCTGGACTGCGCTGCACCAATGAGTTTGTTTTCATTTTACTTTTTTTTTTTTTGGGCCATTTTGGTTTTTGCCCATATTCAGCGCGGAAATGCCAGTCCGCGGTGCAACTATTGCCGAAAAGTGTTGAGGCATTTTATTCGTCACCCTTTTCTTCGACCTTCCTGATTACGTGCCACAATTGTCGCGACATAAACACAACATTTGTAATGTCTTGAGTCAGTCACTTAAGGTGTTTTTTTTGCAATTTTCGCCTGCTTCAAATATGAATATGTGACAGTATGGGACCCTGTACTGCGCGGACAGGATTTTTGGTTTGATCGCAGGATTCTCCCTTTCAAGTTTTACGGAGTGCTCGGCGTCTTATCTTTTTTGGTAATGCTCCTATGCCGTCTTTAATGCAATTTTCCCGGATTTACGCTTCGACGCGGCGCCATACGCACCAGTATGTAATTCCATTAATACACCCTAATAGCTCATGGCACATTGATGTGCGCATCACACGTCACCTTCATGCACATGTAACAGTGTTATTAGCGTGTTGATAAACCTGACTGGTTGTCCAAACCCTGACGTTCCTTATCGATCGGCAATTATCATCAATTTAGCTGCCGAAAACTTTCCTGTCACAACTGTGGCACGCGGTAACATCATGGAGTAGCAAGTTTGATGATCACATTTTATGAGTCAATCTTGCCGGTGCGTCTTAGAGCGCATTCATTCGCGATTCACTCCTCCTAATCCTCTCCTAATTGCCTCTCTAGTGCTCACTATGACGCCCAATGGGTATCACATGGTTTCGAAATGTACATGTCGTGTGAAACCCCAATTGCGAACGGAATTTTTGAGATCTAGACCAATTCGAATAATCGGAAGACATAGAGGATTGATTGGAAATGTTCCGGAGTTAACCTAGATGATATAAGTTTATTCAAACATTCTAATGAATGATTGGTTGTACAAGTTTGAGCCGTTTTTTACTTAATCTTCTTGTGTATTATACTTTTTAGTGCAATGTAAATGTAGAACGTATGACGATCCCAAGGAACAGAACAACTTGGATTTTCCCGATATTTTTATCGATATCACGAATTCATTTACAAATAAAATGTTGATTATAATCTTTTTGGCATTCAACTGTAGATATAGCTAGGGTCGCAATCTTTTGAGTCCACCGTTGTCATTACTCCACCCTGACTCAGGGCCTAGAATATCACCCCTTAGTAGAACCTTTTTCATTAGAGAAATGGATGATCTAGATAAAATACATTGATTTTATGAAGTAAGCCCTTCTATACTTGATTGACCTGTCAGGGACAGTGCTAATACAAAACTCCATCTGGCTATAAATAAATAGGTTCATATCATTCCCGGAAAATTACCGTGAAAACGAAAACCAAAAGAATTAAAAAAGAACTTAAAATATAATTGAGTAGGGCGGTAATGATGTTAAGCGTCATGGCAGCACCCACTCAACAGAAGTATTTGGTTGACGCTAATAGACATCAGACTGGTCACTTCTGCAATAGAGTGATCAATATGCCATATTTTAATATTCAGATATTCCTGATCTGTAGCCTCATCTTTAATTTGATTCAGATTATAGTTCATTTACCCTTTCCCTTTTCAAATTTTTCGGTCCTTAGCTTATTTCTTCCGTTCTTCGGATAAGTTCATTCGGGTTGATTCTTGGTTACCGGGTTTAAGAGAGTGGGATCACAATTCTACAGGACATACTGTCAAATATATGAAATCTAACTAGTGACATGAGAGCTATGGCTGTGCGGTCACAGAATGCTACATCTCGCAAATTTGACGTCATTCACAAACGAATGCTCACCGGTAAAATTTTGCCCACCCTACTTCCTTGATTATTTTTTGGCCTACGTTTTTAATCGATAAGAACTGAGCTTCCCGGTTTAATGATATTGTGTCATTGATTTGAACGAGAGCATGATATTCAATATGCGTGTTGTGTGTAAATGGGAGACCTGTGTGTAAGCACATCGAGTTTTTCCGAGCTAGAGGAAGACGCAGAGCATTTTTTTCCCGCGCCCTTCGCTTGCATTTTTAATCTTACCTCACCAAACTTGCATGATTCACATTGATAATCGAGTTGCCGACATACCTCACCCGGAGATAACTATCGACGAGTCCCGAAATTAACCAGCTCTTCCGCTGAAGCAGGAGCCACTATCGCTCAAAAGCATTCGCGTACATTGTGGTAGTTTACGTGCATTATTACTGTCTTCGACACTAGCGCATCTGCTCATAAAATAATGATATGTATGTTAGTGTATTTGGCATCGTAATCCAAAGGTTTATACGAGGGCGGAGGGGAAATATCGGATGCATTAACACGTAATTGGGGTTCGTGCAGTGAATATCAGCAACAAATGCCCATGTATCAGGCGAGTATCATCGAAATCTTGCGCATGATGGGTAATACCGACGATATTTGTAATGTTCAGTATAAACTGCATATACTAGATAATGTGACGTATAATTGCCTCTGCGCTAAAACAAATGCAGGAACATATCTGTCGGTATGTATACGAGCATAGCCATCGCAATTTTTTCATTTGACGAGCTTATTCTATTGTGAAGGGCATTCGTCTCCGGTGTATGAGGCACATTTATGGTTCACAAAAATACTTACTTACTTAAGATGTCACTCATTTAATACTTTTTTTCGGCGCTTGGGTGGTAGCCACACCCAAACGTGTGAGCTTTCTGATGATACTGTTGAGTGACCCCAGTCTTCACATTACATGATCCAGAAAACATATTTACAATACAACCAAATGTGAAACCACCGTGTTGTCACCCAAACACATTGTATATATACGGTAACACCGTTCGTTTCATCTCCGGTGCGAAATACAATCAAAAACTTTGAAGACAAGCAATAAGTCGTACACTTATGTGCAAACTACAATGATTCTTCTCAGACTTAAAGATATTCAATTTTTACGTGTGCATATTACTCTTTGTAGTATGCAGCCTTTGTATACAATCGTTGCGCGCTTCCATCACTTCACCACAGTTAATTTTTCTTTAGTTGTCCCGATAACCTACGTCGGCATATAATCCTGGTGGTGGTGGTTGGCGTATTAGCAGTGTTACAGGAAGAGGAGTAGCGTTACAGGTGCGGCATATTACAGGTGGAATAGCAGCATCGTGTCTTGAAGTAATATGTGGAGTAACCCATTTATTCACGAGGTCTGCCTGCAGATCTCTTCGCATCAGCTCGCCGATCCCGATAAGACTGCGGAATTAAAAAAGCCATCTACATCAGAGGCACTGCTCGTTGTATGAGAAATGACGTACGCTAGTATCATACGGAAGCACCAACTGCGACACAGATCCCGAGAAATGTGGCCAAGAATATGCTCTTTTTTGATGCTCGTTCACTGGTGCTACCACTCTGAGAACTGGAGGAATTATTGTAGGCCAAACCTGTTGATGACGACGACTCTGTGTTGGAGACAGTATTGTTTGTAATTTGAGTTTTGTTGGAAAGGCTAACCATCCATGTGTTCGAAGCGGTGTTCTTTTGGCTAATGGAAGTCAACTGTTCGAGGCCCAGGAGCATGGTGACGGCAGCGGTGTTTTGCTGCACGGCCAGGGAATCAATCAAAAGTGACATGACAAAACAAGAAATCGGTGGAGTATAACTAGAGTGTCGGCGGGAGCGATGAGAATGGGGTCAATAGGCGAAGCAACGGGGCAACGGTGCAACGAGGAAAGGAAAGGATAGGAAAAATCCGTGAGGGGAGAGAAAGAGGTAAAAACACCGATCCCGGCCAAACATCCACCATTAATACTCGCCCGCGACCCCAAATGCCTGGTTCAAACACGGTGCATAGGAAACAGGGTTGTTGAAAGGTAAATATGCACCGTTCCTGAAATGTATGCCGGCGTGCTGAAACGAACGCGCACTTTTGCGCGGTATGGGCAGATGTACTACGTCATGATGCTGCTGCACTGTTCTGTGTACCTGATATTTACGCGGGGCTCGCAACTGGGGTGTATCAAACGTGAGGGGACGGCATGTGCAGAGGTTAGCCGGAGAATGCGATTTCAGCGGGTTGCTTCCCAGCGCCCACAACGGGTCACACCCGTGATTGGGCGAAACGCATCCAACGGCTACATGCACACAGCCACCCCTACGCCGATGTATATTCGCACGGTACGGTAACTATCTACTGCCGCGAGAAACTCCACCACCGGGGATCGCGCGTCACTGCAACCCCCTGCGGTCCACTGCAACCCACTGCACCCACTGCACCCACTATCGGGTAATGCGTTTCGCCTCCACCGGCCTATTGTCACACTCGAGGTTCGCAGTTAGCTCACGCTAGCGCATCGTACCCGTTTTTCGTTGTAAACCACCGGCGCTGTTGCTGCTGCCGCTTGAACAGCAAAATCGCCTCCACCGACGGCGGCTCGATCGCCAGGTCATCCTGGAGCGATGATACCTCCAGCTGCACCGGCTTGATTGATTCCACCGGAACCACATACGGCGCGCCGGTAATGAGCCCATCCGGCTCCACGCGCTTGGACCCTGGATTACGCGCCAATTGTGCTGCGGTGGGCCGCACGGTGGTATCAGTGCCGTCGGACGTCGACATGTGCCGCACCGACGACGCATCCGCGGCGCCGTAGCTCAGGTGGAACGAAAACACCGAGCTGTTGTCGTCAAACACCAGGCCCATGTCCTCCAACAGGAGGCCCTTGGTCTCGGGGAACATGTAGTGCACGCACAAGAAGGAGAGCACGCACAGCACTGCCGGGATCAAGTAGGTTTTCCAGGTGATGGCCGCCAACAAAATCGGCGTCATCTCGCCCACAATGAAGTTGAAGAGCCAGTTGGTGGCGGTGGACATGGCTGCGCCCTTGGACCGCACCGAGTTGGGCAACACCTCGTTCATCATCCACGGGATTGGGCCCCAGCTGGCGCCGAACGCCGCGTTGAACACAATCACAAACCCCACCACCGCCTGCGGCGTGTAGTCATTGTCCACGTACGACAGCGCCGCAATGGCAAAAAGCGCCGCCGCCATCACCGCCGCGCCCGACATGAGCAACGGCTTGCGCCCCCACCCGTCCACCAAGTACCACGGCGGCACGGTGCTGGCCAAGTACACGAGCGAGTTGACGCCGGCCATGAAGATGGCGGCGCGCCCCTCCCACCCCGCGCTCTCGAAAATCATGGGCGCGTAGTACGAGATGATGTTGATGCCGTTCATCTGGGCAAACATCTGGGCAAAGCACGCCACCAGCACCCGCTTGGTGTAGCGCGTGAGCATGTAGCGGTACGAGCGCTCGCCGCCCTCCACGCGGGCAATCAACACGTTTTCCTTGATCAGGCGGAACTCCACCTTGGCCACCTCGTCCTCCACGTCGCCGTCCGCGTACAAGTCGCTGATGACGATCATGCCCTCGATGTCGTGGTCGTGGTCCAAAAGCCACCGCGGCGTCTCCACAATCACAAACGTGCCCGCGAGCAACATCGCGCCAATCACACACTGCAACACCAACGGCATGCGCCACGACAAGTTGCTCTCCATGAACGAAAACCCGTAGTCCACCCAGATCAGCGTGGAGTAGCCCACAATGTTGCCGGTGAACTCCAAGCACGCGTAGAACCCGCGGTCCGACGGCGGGCTGATCTCCGACTGGTAGCACGGGATGATGGTGGTCAAAAACCCGATCGCCACACCGCTCACGAGCCGCCCGCACCCCAACGCCACGATGTTGGGCGAAGTGGCCTGAATCAACCCGCCCACAACAAAAATCACACTGCCCCAGCGAATAGTGCGGCGCCGCCCAATGCGGTCGCCCACTTTGCCCGCCTCAAAACTGGAGAAGAGGGCGCCAATCTCCAAAATCGCAATCATGGTGCCCACGGCCGCCGGGCTGGGGTCATGGTAGTAGTCCTTAAAGTACTGGTTGGTCAAAAGCGACGACATCAAGCCCTGTTCGAACCCGAAAAGAAACACCCCCAATGAAACGAAGGTGGAGGTGAAATTCAAGAGCGCACGGCCCACAAGAAACGACTCCTTGACAGTTTGGGTCATGGTGGGTGCTTTGGGAGCAACGGACAAGGTTGGGGTATACTCCTTCCCCTGTCTGTGTGCAGGAACCGCGCCACTGGGCTGGGGTTGTGGGCTGGGGTCGTTATCGGGTTACGTCATGGCAGATTTGGCGATGTGATGGTTTCTGGTTGTGGCTGCTTTTCTCTGGGCGTGGGTGACGGGTGCTTGGGGCAGTGTCGTATGGTCCGCTGACGGTCACGTGTGGAATCATCCCACTTTCCACTATTCTGCATTGGGGCACGTGGCTCGCCTATACGGGATCTGGCCGTGGGTGAGGGTTTGGTCCAGGCACGTCCCTTGTGCCACGGTATCACCCCGGAAACAATCAAAAAATCACAAATTCCGAAGAAACAGCCATAACAACCATAAATGCCCGGAAGCATCAACAAACGCCCAGGGGACACCAAGAACTGGTGTGAATGTTGTCAGCGCCAGGATGCCAAGATCTCATCCGATCTTCGCGCGAAATGTGCTCCAGTACTTTTCCAGTTCCAGTACGCTTCCAGCTCCAGTACTCTTCCAGTTCCACCACTCAATGATCACAGTATACGTAATAACAAAATAAACAAACAAAATATGTCCACATTAGATCCGCTGGGCCACATCCGGGAGGCCACGCGTCTATAATTCCCCAATTTAGAATGGGGCACTGGTACCTGACGCGAGTTCCGGTTTAGGAAATAACCTAAATCGTACAATATTAGCAACGATCCACAAAAAATGGCGTCACATCAACTTGTTTCGCTCGTGCCAACACCTGCAACTGCACTAGTGCCCAGACCTTCAACAAGGTTGCAATTGTACTTTAATGGGTGCCGATGCGACCATAATCCCCAGCCGCGTGATTCCTTAGAAATATTTTTAGGTGTATTTTTTTTCGTGCATTACCTGCGGCTATATCACGCTGGCTCGAAACCATAACCCCACACACAATTGTGGTGTAAAAAAATACCCTATTTGCCTCGAAAGCGTAACATGCTATCATCCAAAATGGCACAATATTCGCTCAATGGGTGAATCTAGATCAATCGCTCGAATCTAGGCCGATAATTGTCCGCCAGGCTCTTTCTGTCTCGGTTGAGACTCCCCTACTGTGGCACATTATTTTGGTGATTTCTTCAATGGCGCAACCTCTGCTTCAGGTAGTAATCTTTCACCTCGTCTGAATACTGACATAGATCAGGAGTTTGTTTTGTCGGTATGACTTGATTGGCAACACCTCGTTCCTCATTTGACCCACCGCACATAAATGCACTAATAACTACTCAGTATCCAATCTACTATACTTGTCAGCAAGATTAGTTAATTATATTTATTCATTTTTTAACAAACCAGTTGCCCCGATGAACTTACAACAACAAAGCGGCAGCAGCGGCAAGAGCACCAGCAGCGACCTTAGCTTGAGAACCACCGTTGACTGGGGTGATAGAAGGAGCAGGAGTGGAAGTGCAAACTTGGTCAGAGCAAGAAGTGACAGTCACCAAAGTGGAAGAAGTGTGCTTCTCAGTGACCGTGCCGTTAGTGGCAGTAGAGGACACTGGGATGGACGAAGGAGCAGCAGAAGAAGTAACTGGAGCAGCAGACGACTCTGGGGCAGCAGAAGAGGAAGGAGTAACAGCACCGTCAACGTTCAAGTCAACTTGTTCACCGCCCTCATTACAAGGGCTACCGTTGATGTAGTAGTGTTCACCATCTCTGTCTGGGCAAGCGTAGAACGAGTTCACGGTACCAGCATTCAATCTCAAGTGACCGTCAATGAAGCCCCAAGCAGAGGAAGCATCGTTCTTGCTTCTCAAAACGAGGCCGTATTGTGGGGTGGAAGTAAGGAAAGTCTCACCTCTTCTGCCAACAACAGAGACGTATCCAGATGGCTCTTCCAAGTTGAACGTGACAGCATTGCCAGTCTTCAACACAAGTCTGTCGTTGTCAAGTTGAACTGGGAAGTTGAGGGTCTTACCGACAGCGGTCAAAGAAAAGGTCTGGTCGGCAGCGACGTAAGCAGCGAGGGTAAGCAAAGTAGCAATTTGGAACATTTGATAATGTGGTTGATGATGAAAAAAGAAACCCAGAGTGGATTCGAGTGCAAATATTTATACTAAAATTGTCTACTGGCCAAGCCGAAAATAGAAACTGCACGATAGCGAAAATTGGTTCGCGAGCGCAGGTTTCGCGTCTGGCTGCATGATCGAAACCGGTATTGCGCTACAATTTCCTGCACTCGGTCGAGTTACGTTGCACGTGAGGACAGAATAAACATTGGCCACAATGGTTTAGGGATATTTTCTGGGAATAAAACCGTAACGACTCGCGCCTCAGTTGGTTATTTTTACTTCCTAACCCCTATATTTAGACCAGCCATCCACACGAGTGGTGTATTGTCCGATATATCCCCATTGTCTTCCTCATTCGCCAAGAAATGCACTGCATCTTTATTTAGCACTTGGTCATGAGACATGAGAAAAGACTGTATATTAACTGCACCGTGACCTTTTTCGGGTTTCATCATAATAGGCCCGAAAGGTGCGGACGCCCATGTTCGGCCCATTTTTATCCTACTAGAGCGTGACGCAGGTAATGCCTGCATTTTTCTGAGCCCAATGTTTACCCCATTCCTCCGTATCCAGGACTTGCCAGATCGCACACGGTCCGCTGGTTATTGTTCGAAACGTGATCTCTTTGTATGCACTTTACGTGACATCGAGAGGCTGGTGGCACATTCCTAGGTTAGCTACACGAGGAATATGAGATCCCTTGGCACTGGGCACGATGTTAGATTACGATTACTCACGGAGTATTCTGCAGTCCTCGTTTCCCATTAATTGTGGGGCAGCGTTGCTTTGGTTGTTTTCATCCGGTGTGAGATCAGCAACCATTAGCCGGTACAAGCCTGGTGGAGAAGTTAGACGAGGGAATTGTAACCATGAGAGGATTCACAACCAGCGGGGGTAGCGACGGAGTCCCGTGCTGATGTAGACATGGACAGCGAATCGGCAGCGCCGTATCTGGAAAGTCCAAAACAAACACTCATCTGGAACTCGGGAACTAGAAACATAGGCGTTGATTTAGAAGAGTCTGTCGATATTGGGGTCAGTTCCGAAGTTTGTTTGTTTTTTTTTTTTTTTTTTCAACAAAAGACCTCCAAACGAGTAGGCACACCCGGCGAGATCTCACACTAACGGATATTGTGCAACCGGGTGGTGTTGAGATGCACGTTGATGTCTAACCTATCAGCGTCTTCCTCAATTTTGTTCAACCTGTCATTTTGTGCATCCACCTCTTTGCCCATGAGGTTGGCAGTGTTGCGCAACTTCTTGGAGTACGACGCAATCTGGTCAAGGTTGGATGCCAACTCCTTCTCCATTTCGTCGTCCTCCGAGTCGTTCTCAAACTGGTACCTTTGCGCCTGTTGCAACTGCCGCTCGCCCTGGTACTTGTTGTAGGTGTCGGACGAAGTCGCACTTGACGTGAGTCCTTCTTTGACTCTCTGCTCACTGGCATACATGCCCTGGCGGTTGGTTTCGCGCAAGTACTTTTCCTGCTCCTTCTGAGTCTTGAGTTTGGACTCTTGTTGGCGCAACCGCAGCTTCTTGTTGAACGGGTTTCCGGAAGCAGGAATAAAGATAGACCGGTTGAGCCTGCGCAACTCCTTGACCTTTTCGTCGGCAATGCGGGTCTGGGTTTCGCCCAACAACAAGTTCTGCTCGGCGTTGTACAACCGCTCGGACTGTGATCCCAAAACACCGAGGGTATTTGTCCCCAGCGCATCGGCCTGCATTGCGTGTGCCAACGTGTTTCTCGTCAGCTGGACCGACTCCTGCTTAACGAACCGAATATCCTGTTTGATCGCTTCAACCTCCTCATCTTCCAGGTTGACCTGCTCCTGTTCGGACAAGAAGTCGTCGCCCACATTCAAGTCCTCCTCGTCGGAGTTTGCGTTGAGGTCCAATGTCTCGGTGTCATGGCGCACTGGTCGCCTCAACTGCAGTGGTGGCAACTCCGACGGAATGGCGTTCAAATCGAGGGTCAGCTCGTCGTCACGGTTGGCTTGTTGGCGTCGAGGGTTGTAGTTGGCCTCACGGCGAGCACGGGTGGTGCTACTGCCATAGGGGTTGGTTGCGGCCGACAGAGATCCACTGGCACTCGAGTAGGGCCCCTTTGGTCTAGACGCGCCATTTGGCGCTTCGCTTGCATAAGAATTGCCTCCGCCCGAGTACGGGTTGTTTCCACTCGAATAGGGGTTCCCCCCGGCTGCGTTTCCTCCCGCATATGGACTTCCCCCGCTGGTGGCTCCACTGAGATTTCCGCCGGTGGGATTTCCGCCGGTGGGATTTCCGCCGTATGGATTCCCATTGGAATTTCCTGCTCCTTCTTGCGAGTACGGATTTCCCCCCTGGCCGTTGTTCATGTTGGCGTACGGGTTCACTGGTGCAAAACCAGGTTTTCTGCTCTGGCGCTCAGTGGCATAGTCCTTGAATGCGCCAAATTTCTCCTGGCGGCCGGACGAAGCGGTTTTTGTGGATATTCCCACGCGCTGCATTTCGTTGATGAGCTCCTGCTCCGTCGGCTCTTTTTGCCGAAACATTTTTCTGATTCCCATGTTGTTGCAGTTAGACGCTATTGCGAGTGACGACACCTATAACTGACGGTGATCACCGCGAACGATACCGCCCCGTCTGTATGCCGTACGTCACTGCCGGATACGGTGGGGTATGGGTTGCATCCTGCATCTTTTCCGTTGCGATGGGTCTGCTTTTCTTCACCATGTCCCATATCCAGTTGCCGGAGCCCAAGAGGAGAAAAACCGTCGGAATGGGCGTTCACGTGACGCTGGACGGAACGGAGATCCGGTCCAACGGCACCATGACGCCGTCGGTGACCCAAGATACTCACACTCCTGATATGGACGACATTGGACATGACATCCACGACATCGGACACTCTACGCTTGGTTCCACTGCATTTTCCAACTCAGGCCAAAATCCCTCCACTGCATTCACCACCAACACAGCCTCATTCTCCAGCACTGCATTCGCCGCGACCTCCACCGCATCCATCACGACCACCACTGCATTCACCAAAAATACCCTGGGTGCCGACATTTTTCCCTCAGACGACATGGACACCACCATGATGTCGCAACAATGTCCGTGTGGCTACTTGCATGGACCAGATTCGCTCGAATCTCACGACATTTCGGCGGTGGGCTTCAGCAATAATATGATGAGAGGTCCAGATTAAGTGGATTTCTGGTATGGAGTTCGTGCGGAACCCAAACAAACTGTGGTGCACTAATCTCCTATTCTAATTAAATTCGCCGTCGATGCAACTGTTAATACCGCTAATACTTAATTGAAATGTTTTAAAGAACAATTTACAGTGCCACCGCTCTAATGACTGGGGCATAGTCACTAGGAATAAACCTTAACGGCTCTAATTACCGTCTACATGCCAACTGTGCTACAGAACCCAGTAAACATTCTCCTGCAGAATCAACCACGTTTGGGGGATCTCCCATTACAGCAAACTGTTTCCACCGAAACTTAAGTTAGTTCGGTTAACTTCCAGCAGAATTACCATTGTTTGCGTCTTGTTGTCATTCATTTAGCCAATGGTTCTCCAACTGGAATCAGTCGTCTAGAACATTTTCTCATACAGGACTATGGTAGTTCATGTCTAGAGTACCAGTTGTGTAAAGCGTCCGCACTGCATCAATCGCTTGTGTCTGACATTCTTGGAAAGATGAATTATTCCAAAAGAAATTTTGACCTATTACGATACCCTGGCCCGTTATATCAGCCGCAAAACTAGTCCGAAAGATAGTCGTAAGAATAGCGGTAAGAATAACCGTAAGAATAACCGTAAGAATAACCGTAAGAATAACCGTAAGAATATCCGTAAAAATATCCGTAAGAATAACCGTAAGAATAGCCTTCTCGCATATTTGTGAAAGCCGTGAAGTAATTTGGCAAATTTCACATTCTGGCAACTTAACAATGTATTGCATCCGTTTTCGAAGTCTTCAGTTCTCTTGCCTAATCAACTTCTCACTCTGTTCAATACTCGCACATCGATCCACACAAGTACTGCATGCACATTTTGCCAGGTCGACAAAAAAGGAACTGGTTTCGATGCTTTGCATCTGTCAGTCTTTGAGTTTATTTGACAAAATCATCAATGCGAACGATTTCTGACATGTTTATTTATAAAACTACACTCTTTTACTGTAAGTTAAAATATTATCTTAGATGACGCTGTGGCTAGCGCGCATCACCCACAGCATGTTCACGACATTTGCACCTCATTCATCATATTGGGGTCTAGCAAAGTAAAAAGAAACAAGATTACATGCTTGACCACTATATACTAGATCACTTCTCCTTTATGGTCTCGGTCTCTCCAAGTAACAATGGGATTCTGACGGCCAAGGACCAGCTTATTGGCCACGAATTGTCGAGATTTCGCGTAAATCAATTCAGATTTCCACTTCACCGATAGTATCCAAAATGATGGATCTATTGGCTATGGTATGTAGCTTTCTTCTCTCAGCAGTGATGATGAGCCTTACATTGATATCGAAGTACACTTGCCTCCGGAAAAAATTACAAGAAGACAAAATCTCAGATTTAAAACCAGGCAATTCTTCTAGGACGGTGCAGAAAAGCATCCCTCAGACCAGAAGTATTTAGCCGAGCACCACTTTTTCCTGTTTTTTCTTCTATGTTAGGTTACTTTATCAAGTACTTGAACCAATCGAATATTACCACCGCTTACGTTAACGGTATGAGTGAATGCCACATTATGGATGTGAATCAGTACAAGTATTTGGTCACCATCTGGTCTATTGGCTATACTGTGGGTCAGATTCCATCTAAGCTTATCCTACACCGTGACTCGGCTCGTTACTACTTGGGAGGTTTAGAATTTCTTTGAGCTCGCATGACCCTTTTCATGATTACGTGCAAAGACCTCAGGTTCATGCACGATTTGCGTTTCTTCCTTGAAGGCGGGCTTCTTCCCAGGGATAAAATATTTGCTCGGAAGTAACTACTCTGCTGTAGAAATGACTACCAGAAGTGTTTTTTTTACTATAGCTGCCGGTGCGTCCGCATTAATTTCCGGGCCTTTGCAATTGGGACTTTTGGAACGGTTCAAGCACTCCAGCACGCCTCCATTCAAATGGTTGTTCGTCTACGATGCCATCATTTCTTTTCCCATCGCTACTCGAGACGAGAAGAGGGAGCAAATCGCAAAATTGCACCTCGAAGAAAACCGGAGAAGGAGTAGAACAGGTACCTTTTGCAAGGAAATAAAACCACACTAGTGTCAAACACAAGCCCGGTAGCAATCCCAGTTGTGGCTCATTTCACAATCCGCCGGTGCAGTATGCGACATCCGTAAGTCGGGTTAAATACCCTAAACCTATTCCATGAGAGGTAGCCCGTTCCGGCAGAGGTCAAGAACTATCATTTGTCCATTTGAAACACCATTGTTACCATTTTTTTTTTTTTTCCATCTCTTTTTCCTCTCAACTAAACAGCAGACAGACCCGCTCGAGTGAATCTAGGAGAGTTCCCTGCAGGAAAACGGGCCGTTTAAATCAAGTATACGGTGCGTCTGCCGTTGTGTCAATTTACCACCCCAACGGTAGTGTTTTCTATATGCAGTAC
The DNA here is from genome assembly GCA_030573135.1 of Clavispora asparagi. Lineage (NCBI taxonomy): Eukaryota > Fungi > Ascomycota > Pichiomycetes > Serinales > Metschnikowiaceae > Clavispora > Clavispora asparagi. The sequence continues at coordinate 62,067 of JAJMCU010000051.1, forward strand.
GCATCCGCCTATTCAAACTCTTTCCATCTATTTTGTAACTCTGGACTCACTTCGGAACTGTCAATCCGTTTTGTACTCTGCCAACGGTGGTCTCCAGTGTGTCGTAACCCATCTTAATGCAGGTTTACCGTTCCGGAAGGGCGCGCCGATAGTGTCAGTACATGTAGTCCCAAATACCTGCTAATCTAGAGAATTCGCCATTGAAAAGTAAAACCATTTCTTTTAATAAACCTCACATCATGCCTGATAGGTGTGGTGAGAAGAAAGAGAACCGCTTGATTGGTCTGCAGAGCTCGATTGCCGTTTTGGGTTTCCATTTCGGATACCCGTTTCGTCTTTCCGCCTTATCTGACCCACACCCGATCCACACTCCGCATCATCCACATTATTCTTCTCTGCATACACCATGCAAACAATCTGGAAAGTCTGACTCCAATTCCAACCGCACGGCATCGAACGACGTTATAAACGGCTCCAGGTATTTGGATTAAAATCATGAGGCACCCGCCGCTCTTCCTATTTAAACCAAAAATGCCGTTTTCCCCTTGCTCAAAGGATATGTGTGGCGGAGATGCTGTGGCTACATTACCCCATGCACACATCCACAGCTCGCGACATTTGCACCCCATCCGACTAAATTGAAAATCAGCCACATGAGAGTACTGAAAAATTAGTAATCTGTGCACTATATAGAGATACCGTCCCGCTGTATGGCTTCGATTCCCTACGCTTATTCGATCTAACTTCAATGGGATTCTGGAAAACTATCAAGTCCCAACTCGAGGGCCCTGAAATCGTGGAGGCTTCGCGTGTTCCGAATCCAAACTTACGTCCTAGTGAAAGCGCTCAGAAAGACGGCGCTATTTCTTACGATGTGGAGGTCTCATCCACCGATAGTGATGAGCCTTACATTGATATCGAGGTGCACTTGACGCCGGAGGAAATCGCAAGAAGACAAACTCTTAGATTTAAAATCAAGCAATTCTTCTGGGACGGTGCCGACAAGCACCCCACCGAACAGAAGTACTTGGCTAAACTCGACTTCTTCTTGTTGAGCTCTTCTATGTTGGGTTACTTCATCAAATACTTGAACCAGACCAATGTGGCTACTGCTTACGTTAACGGTATGGATGAGTACTACAATATGAACGCGAACCAGTACAATTACGTGGTGACTATCTGGACTGTTGGCTACATTATTGGTCAAATTCCATCTAACCTTATCTTGCACCGTATCTCGGCTCGCTACTACTTAGGTGGCTTGGAAATTATTTGGGCTATTTTGACGCTTTTGATGATTACGTGTAAAGACCTCAAGTCTATGTACGCTTTGCGTTTCTTCCTCGGGTTGGTTGAAGCAGGTTTCTTCCCGGGTATGGAATACTTGGTTGGAAGTAACTACTCTGCTGCGGAGATGACCACCAGAAGCACCTATTTCGCAATTGCTGCAAATGCCTCGGGTTTGATTTCCGGTCCTTTGCAATTGGGACTTTTGGAGCGGTTCAAGCACTCCAGCATGCCTCCATTCAAATGGTTGTTCGTCTTCGATGCCATCATTTCTTTTCCCATCGCTATCTACACTATGTGTGTCGATCCAAACACCCCAAGCACCACCGATGCTTTTTACTTTAATGCTGAAGATCGGCTTGTTGGTCTTGAAAGACGCCGGCGTCTTGGTGCGCAATTGAACACCAGAGAGAAGTACACTTGGCCTAAGATTAAGAGTTTCTTCAACACTTGGCATATTTACGTGTTCCCATTATTGTTCTTGGCCTACAACAATGCCTGTAGTGCGATTGGTCAGCCAACCTTTACGACATGGATGAAGTTGGACTTGAAACTCAGTGACTACGACTATAACACCTACCCTTCGATCCTTACTGCCTCTGGTATGTTGGTTGCGCTTATTTTAGCTTATCATCATAACTTCATTGGAGGAAAGAGCAATCACTGGTATGTTATGGGTGTTTTCGTGCCTTTCATTATCGGGTGTGCGTTATTGGCTCATTGGCATATTCCTCGGGGTCTTCACTGGCTCTGTTACTGGCTCATTGGTGTCCCTACTGCGTACGGCCAACCTTTCATCTTTACTTGGGTTAACCGTCTCTTGCTTGAGGATGATATGAAGAGAAATTTTTTGGTTGTCTCCACCAATGTATTGGCGTACGTTACTAGTGCGTGGGTTCCTATCTTTGTGTGGAACACCGAAGATAAGCCAAGATACTTCATTGGATTCACATATACTGCTGTCTTATCCGCGTTTGGTTTGATTTTAACCTGGGTTGCATGGTACTACACTGTTAGAGACGAGAAGAGAAACGAACATGAACTTCTTGAAGTTGAAGGAGATTCTGAAAAGTTGGCATAAACAAAGTAAAAATGCACTAATATATTCCGTTATACAAACACTGTAAGAGCCACCAAAAGAGTGACAGGAACATGAACCATCAGTAAAGTTACTCTGCCTTAGTATTCAGAGAGACCAAGACGGTAATGTTTCTGACCATCACACAAATCCTCCTGTGCGGTTTATCATAAATACGTCATCAAAACGAAGTGCACCACGGTGCGCTACAAGAGATACGTAGATTATTGTCGATTATAACCGAATAATGCTGATATTTTACAAACGGATTCTAATGCATCCTCCGAGAGCCAACCACAGGAAACTCTCTCTTTGTGTTCGTCCATTTACTCCAAAGAACCAATCTCCTTGACAATTTCGTCATACGCCTCTCTGTACTCCTCGGTCTTGTCAGCATTCTTCTTGGCCTTTCCACCACCTGGAACAATGAAAACACAAGAAGTTGGTCTCTTGGTAGCACCAGCAGAGCCCAAGTCTTCCTTAGAAGGAATGAACACGAAAGGAACAGCAGAATCTTCACAAAGAACTGGGATGTGGGAGATCACATCAGCAGGCGAAATGTCACCAGCGATGATCACAAGACCCTTCTCGCCCTTTCTCAAAGCCTTAACAACCTCCTTCACACCTCTCTTGACATGCTTGGCCTTAGACGCCTTTTTGACGGTCTTGAGCACTTTCTTGTTCAATTTCTTTGGCGCAAGTGGCTTGGCAAACGGCAAAACTGCCGACATTCTCTTTTCGTAGTTGTCTTCGCTGGACTCTTCTACCTTATCCTTCTTGGCCATTTTGTATGATTTTCTTCCGTCGGGATGTTGGAAATCGGAAAAAATGTTTAGGGTTTTTTCGGGATGAGATGTGGTGTCTGGATGCACCGGTTTCTTTGTCACGTGCGCAGGGCCCACAATTGCATCGGCCACCATTAACCAAGACGGGCTCCGATTGCTCTTCCATTTATTATTGTGGTGGTAATCACCACTTGGCCCAGTTTTCCCTTTTGGCTTTATTATCTCTGTTTGTTCCCGCCACCCCAGTGCTGTCTGGTGTTCTCAAGCTCTTTTCATTTGTATTGGTTTCTCCGCCCTCTGGGAGCGAAGAGATCAAAGTCGAATGTAAAATTGTAAATCTCCACTCCTCTTTCACCTCACTGCTCATAAATTCAATACACCACTTCTGAAATTCAAAGTGAATCCGTTTCGCCGTAGCATCGTTATGTAAATCCTGCAGGCACGCGTTATCACCATCCTATTCTAACCAGGCTTCATCTCCATGTATCTGAAAGCCAGACCCGGGCCTCGATTAGGAGGAAAAAGAAAGAATAATGGGGTTGGTACTCCCAATGAAAGTCCTAGTCTTCTCATTCTCGAGAATCGCCCGTCTGTAAACACGCTGGCAGACAATGTGGTGGACAAAACCAAAGTCAAGCAATATCTTCACAAATTGACCCTGAAACAGGAGGAAAATCCATCTTCGTGCATCAAATGTGTACTTTCTAATACAGAAAGCAAGAAACTTACACCGGAACTACAAGATGAGCTACAGAAAGAGTTCGGAATTAGCTCTGTCACGGTTTCTGATGAGAACCCGTTTACAGTTGATCAAATAGTGACTCTTCATGGAAACCTATCCCAAGTTCTGGGTGCTGTATTATACCTATCATTCTGGCTCACCAGCGAAGTCAATAATGTGGTCAAAGCAGAGTCGTTCACCCTAAAATCTTCGAATTACCACATTGATATTTTGATAGAGGCTAGTCTGCTCCAGATGGAAGCACTCGCAAGAAAATTCCCTCTGCTGTCCATCGACTACAGCAGTTACGAAAGCAATGGTAAGCTCCACATCGCCACTTTATCGGGCGACCTCACATCCTTGTTCAACAGTTTGGTATACGTCTTTCTGCGGTTCGCGTATCAGGTATACCTTTCTGACCCAGTAGAGCAATGGTCTATTATCGGGGCTCACGACGGCGACAAGCTTTTCCAACCCACAGATGCAAACAAAGAGAAGCTTGCCAAAAACAAGAACGACGTTCTTCTGTTCATTTACACCCAATCGTTTCTAGACAAACACAAGTAATACATTTAGCTTTTATTTTCAAAACAGATATTAACATCTAGACCTTAGTAACAGAACCTCCGTTGTTCTTTCTCGAGATCGTCGCAACGCGATCACCCAAGGACAAGGCCAAGCCCTGGCCCTTGGATCTGATTCTCACATGGCCAATGATAGGGCCACCCGGCTGCTTCTCGATACACAAGTTGGCCAAAGCGTCTTCACCAAAGGCAGAGCGAGAATACAAGTTAGCGGCCAAGAAATGACATTCTTCGCCCACAATAGCGCCTGGGGTCAAGCAGTTCATGTTGGTGCCAGCCATCAACTCGTCCAAGTACTCCTTCAAGGAGCCCATTTGCGACTTGATGGTGATCTTGTTCTCCCATTCGAACTCGTTCCACATCTTGCGGAATGCGCTTTCCGTGCAAGTGGCGGGCTTGATGTAGTCCATGATATCCACGTGCACGTCATTCAAGATCACAATAGTGGACTCGTCGGAATGTTGGCCATCGTAGACAATATTGCCGAAGATAACACCGGTATCGGCAGAAGTGACTTTAACGGTAACAGAGATCTTGTGGAAACCATGTGGGCCAACGTTCACAGTGGCGGGCTTGTCAACAACCTTCAAGTCACCCAAAGTCGCGAATTCCACCGACATGTTTCTCATAGTTGTGGTGGTTTGGTTTACCAACAACACATCCAATGTGATATCGAACTGGTGCACCTTGACGTAGGCCTCCGCGTAGATGGGGTCGGAGAAACCGGTCAATTGTAAGATCTTGTTCAATCTAGAAGATAATTCCTCGACCTTCGTAGTAGCACCAGCAGCCAAAACCACGTCGTCTTCCGACACCTTGGCACCATTGTCATTCTTCTCGAATTGTCTGAAGGCAATGGCGTCGTCGATCTGCTCCGCATTGTCGTGGAAATCCTTGGCTTCCGCCTTTGATTTCTTAAGTTGCTCGCTCTTGATTTGCTCCTTGTACGCGTCCTTCGTGTCCTCCAAGAAACCCTTGGAGATCAACCCGCTGTCTTGCTCGTCGGTCAAGAACGCGATGCACGCCAAAATTCTGTCGGCGGAGTCCTCGTCGATTCTCTTGGCGAAGTAGGTGGATTCGCCCACTCTCAAGATGGAAACCATGATCAACAAAGCCTCGGCCTTTAATGCGTTCAAGTAGTTCTCGGCTGTTTGAAGCCTTTGCAATCTCAACGCAAGCTTGACCAATGTGGACGCCACCACCGAGCCCAAGTAGAAGTCACCGGCCAAAATGAGTTTTCTGACGCGGGTGGTTTCACCTTCGTCGTAGCTGTCAAGGTTCACGGTCAATGCATTTTCGGTGGCATAGGTGCCATCGGGCAATACCACAGGGCCCTTCTTTGTTGTAGAAGAGGAAGCGGCGTCTTCACTGTCATCATCGCCGCCCTCGTGGCTCTTCTTTTCGCTGGCCAAGATAGGAACCTCACCAATGGTAGTTCTGATGAACTTCCACGCCTCCTTGATCAACGCCTCGTCGTCCGAGTACTCACCCAAGATCCAGAGCGCACCACGGAACACCTTTCCGGACTTGACCTCTGGCAAGCTCTGCACCAACTTGTGGATCACCGACAGTCTCAAATCTGGGAACTTCTCCACCGCCTCCTTGACGAACGTGATCACGTCGTACGCAGCACTGCTGGAAAGATCGCCAATGGACTCCAACAACAAGTCAATGACATTGGTAGCCACCTCACCAAAAGAGATGGCAAGCTGGTGGATGGCGTTGATCAACAGTTGTCTGTAATCCGAGCCCTTGTCGTCGCTGGACGCAGACGACTTCAGCAACTCCTTCTTCAACAACTTAACAATATCCTCGACGTTTCTGCTAGAAACCAAAGGAAGAGCCACATCAAGCGCCTTTCTGCGCACGTCAATGTCTTGTGTGGACAATACGTTCAACACATCGAGGGCCAAGTCCTGCAAGAGACCCGGGTGCTTCTTGTTCAACTCGTTGATGCGCTCCAACGTGATGATCTTGACGTTGTTGTCGGCCTCCTTCGACGCCAACTCAACAAACTTAGTTCCGGCCAACACAATGGACTGGGACGACGACGAAATCACGCTCAAGGTGACCGCGGCCTCATACACCACCACGTTGGACGAGCTCTCGACGATCTCGGTGATCAACTGCACGTACTGCGATTTCAAGGAGCTGGAGGACGATGCATCCTTGCGGATGAACTCCACAAACGCCAATTGCAAGATCGGATCGAACGTTTCCAACGACGGAATGCTCTCTTGCATGTACTGCAACGTGGCGTCGCGGTTGACCTCGCCCAAACACACAAACGCGTTTCTCTTGCACACCGAGTCAAACTCCTCGGCCAAAAACGAGTAGATCAATTCTGGCGCGTCGGGAATCAAGTGGTCCGACACCTTGTAGATGGAGTAGAGCGCAAACACCGCGTTCTTGCGCACGTAGGCGTGGCGGTGGACCAAACACTGGCGCACGTTGGGCACCAACGTTTCCAACAACTCTGGCTCCTTCAATTTGCACAAGAACCGCAACGTGTTACCACGGATGTATTCGTTGGGGTGCTGTAAGTCGTGCTGGATGGCATTGCACACGAGAATCATTTCGTGGCGCATTTTGCCGTGTTCGTCCAACTTGGGACATACCTCCCAGTAGAAGTACAACAACTTCTTCAACTCCTTGTTGCGCGAAGGCATGACAAAACGAATGATGTGCATCAACAAGTCGGGCATGGGCTCGCCGTTGAGTACGGCAATGATGATCCGTTTCATGGTTTGGATTTTGGCGTCATCTTTACTCTTTTCCAACAAAGTCTTGAATTCCGACACCGACGTCTTGGCCGCGTTATTGGGCTCGTAAATCAAGGTGTACCCGGAATCAGACATGGTGATATGATTTTCAGTAACGAAACACGGGTATCGGAGGAACGCTGGGGTAGTGGAGTTCTAAACACTCTGGCGGAGATCGAGGAAAAATCCGCGACACGTGCGGAACATCACGTGTTCGGGATCATAAATGGCCCCTCCCGTCCAGAAAGGGGATCAGGGCCAGCTTGGTAGTTTGGGGCTTGTTCTTAGGGCGGCCTGAGATGATTCACTGCGTTTCGGTTGATGTCAAGCTTTTTTTTTCCCAAAAATAACACGGGTTGTGGTGATTGCAGTTGTCGACACGCGAAGTCCAATATGCAATCACCACAGCATTGAAAACATGAAGCAATACATAAACAGCGACCCCAAATGGCTCAAAATTGTAGTAGAGGCATAATTTTAATAGTATTGATAAGATTTTGGGATCTCGTGTTTGCAAAGGAGGATAATGGAATATTGGGATTATGTGTATTTGCCCTGATCTACAGTTTGTCATAAGTTTGCAAGCAGGCAGGAAAATGGAAACTGCAATGGCGATATAATATAAATTTAGGGGAAAGAAAAATAATAAAGGACAACAAAAGAGCATAAAAATTTGATAATTGAACAAGTACGAACCTCAAGCGGTGCAATTCGGGGGAAATAACTAGGCGCTTATACTTGGAGGAAATTATGTATTTTGTTGCCAGTGATGACTGAGCCGCCGGTAGGTTACGCTTGACTACGTGGTATTCAATAATTTTGCTCCTTTCAAATTTCATTCACACCCAGAACTCCCACAGCATGTCACTCGGTATTTTACCAGGACAACATATTTGCCATGAAGGTCATTTCATTCATACTTTTACCAGTACACTGCCGATTCGGCATACCCCGCTTGTTCGTCACAATACTCAAGAATTTACTGTCCGCACGTTCATTGATTCTGTCAACGACTCACTTCTAACCATTAATTCTTTCATTTTCTATCAGTCCTCGTCGCTCGAAGTGTCCGGGTTTGCTAGGAAAAGGTGCGGCTTGTCGCCATCTTCGTCGTCGCTCCCTGTACCCTCATCAAGTTGGCTGTAGGTGTCAGTCTGTTCCTCGCTGTCCTTGTAGCACGGATGCTGATAGAACCCGTCACCAACCTGCTCTTCCACAGAGCCCTCCGAGCTCACGGACGAAATTGTCGACGCCTTGGTACGCACACTGTGGGTATCGGTAGAAGCCGACGCTATAGGACTGCTCAGTCCCGCTATAAAGTCGGAGCTAGCATACACTGGTGGCGTAGACGAAACCGAAGCGGTCGGAGTGATGCGCGAGTGGATGCTGGCACTGGACTTATGTGCCACAGTCGGGATGCGTACGGCGCGGTTGGTGTGGGTGCTGGAGCGACCCAACGCCCCGAACCGGTTGGTATCTCCGCCACCACCCTCATCCACTTCTGCCGCAAGCAACCGCGGCTGAAGGTGGCCGTGCTTCAACTCCACGCCGGTAGCTTTCTTCATACGTGGCAGAATACCAGTTCCAAGCCGGGTGAGGCGCCCATTGATAGCCATGGTTTTGCGATCCACAGGCATGATACCAGTAGGAAGCTTCCACTTGCCGGGACCTGCGTCATTGTAAGCCGTTCCGGCACTGCGCCGGAGTGTGTGGACGTACGCAGACCGCTCACCTTCACCGGGACGAAACGTGAACGACCGTTTGAGCGTGGCTAAATTCACGTGGCCCACAGAGAAGCCGCTGTTGATGGAGCTAACCGACAGAATACGCTTGTGGAGTGCGGGGGAGTCGGGCGCACGGCGAGGCTCAATCTTAGCAGGCGACTGTGGTTCGTCATCAGGAAACGTATATCCGGGGAACGCAAAGTCCGAAGGAACTGTGCTGATTCCGCTTACACTTCCACTGACCCCACCGACACTGACTCCACTGACACTAGCCCCACTGACACTGACTCCACTGACACTGACTCCACTAGCACTGACTCCACTAGCACTGACTCCACTAGCACTGACTCCGCTAGCACTGACTCCGCTAGCACTCAAACCACTGGTGCTCATGTTGGTGCCGCTGATGTCACTAGCACTGACTCCGCTGGCGCTCACCTCACTGATGCTGCTGAAGCCGCTCAACGCGCTCTGTCGATAGTCCAGGTTGGCGCTGTTACTGGGGGTATTGCTGCGAATTATGTTGGGGATGCTGTTTGGAATGCTATTGGGGATGCTGGAAATGGGACTGATAGGAGTGCCGCTACCTACACTCTTGCGGGTGTCGCCGGCCAAGCTGCGCCCCTTGTCGATGTGGGATGACGACAGAGTGTCGCCAAAGTAGGTGTGGTATGTGTCTCCCTCGTAGGCTCCGAATTCGCTCGGTTGTGGCTCTCCAGTAATCGTTTCTCTGTGTGCTTCTTCACCATAGGTGTAGTTACCGTAGCCGTGGGCGTATTTCTCCTGAGCATAAGCCTCGTGATCATCTTCACCACCATAAGCACCCGGGCCGCTTTCCCCGCTCTTGCGGTGGGTCTCTTCGTGGGTTTGGGTCTGATTCTCATGATTCTCCCGATGGTCATTGTCGTTCAGAACATGGTTCTCTCCACTGTAAGCCACTCGGTTTTCCTTTTGCTCCCCATATTTTTCCCTCCCCGTGATAACCCTACTCTCATCTGGGGCGTCCCCTCTCCCCGGACTGTCCGTCTCGTGGCGTTCCTCGCGCTCGGACCTGCCGAAACTTGCACCGGCACTCTGCCGTCCCTCACTCCCTGTCTCATATGCCAGAGTACTGCTGGGATCCAGCCACTCGTGCGGCCATGCACGTGGTTCTTCGGAGCTCTCGGTGGCGCCACCGAGTCGTCCAATTTCCACCTCGATGCTGTTAATGATGTCATCAAGCTGGTGGTCCAGTCCTGCAGTCGCACCAATGTCGGGCGGCGGCTTTCGGTGTAACCGCCGCCCCGACAACACCGGATGTAGCCCTAGCGCCTCTCCAGCCTGTGGGACTGGGCTAGCGGCGGCACTGGGACCCGGTTGGGTGGCTCCCGAGTTCTTGGGGGTTTCCGGTTCATCAGGCGGAATAAGCAGCCGGACAGTGGTTCTGGGCACCAATGGCCGGTCCTCGGATGTAGCAGAGTGGTTGTTCGAGAGCGGAGCCCGCGAGAGCGGAGCCCGTGAGAGCGGACTGGGACCGCTGTTTTTGCGTGCCGGGTCCACGGCCGTGTCTGGCCTCAGGTTGGGCGACACAGACGCATTCATCCGCGCATCCGTGCCTCTTTGGTTGGGCAGGGTGTTGAGAGTGGGCAACAGTGCCATGCGTGCCACCGGGCGGCTTTCCTTGCGGTCGTGGTCGGTGGAAAAGATGGACGATATCCGGGTGCCGAAAAGGCGGGACGTACGTTTATCCTTGTCCATGGCGGACTTTTCGAGAATATGTGGTGGATTTCGGCGATTTTTCGCGGTTGCAGAAGAGACCGGCAGTGGTGGGAGGAATTGGCGGGTATCGGCGTGAGGCCCAAAGGTGTAGTAGTGGTGAAGTTTCACCCATTGGATGTGGTCACGTGGTTTTCGCGTGGGGCGAGACCGGTTCTGCGGGGACGGCTAGAACCGGTGGAGAAAATATCTCCGGGCGGAATTCACGACGAGGTGTTGGGTACATTGGGGGAATAGTGCTTCGCCACTTGGGGCCTGGGACGTGGAGGGCAGGTGGTAGGGTTATACGCAATACGTTAGTACTGAAGTTAGTGCTGGGGTGAGATTTGTTGCGGCGTGCATTGAGGACGGTAGCACTGCGGCTGCTGTAGCTACTGTTGCGCTGCGGCTACTTTAATCGTGGCTACTGTAGCCGGGGCCACTGAAGTTGATGCGGTTACTGTGGTTACCATAGCGAGCAATGTCACGGAGCGGATTCGGTGGCATTTCCTGTACTTGTTGTATTAGCACGGCGAGCATTGTATCAATTTGCGTGGATAGGTTTTACGTGGATAGGTTTTACGTGGATAGGTTTTACGTGGATAGGTTTTACGTGGTTGCGTTTTACGTGGTTGCGTTTTACGTGGTTGCGTTTTACGTGGTTGCGTTTTACGTGGTTGCGTTTTACGTGGTTGCGTTCTACGTGGTTGCGTATCTGCCTATTGTACCGTATCATTAATAATACAGCCAGCATCCGTTATGTAGTGTTGTTGTGGTTGCAATTGTAATGGTGCCACCGCATGTGTGGTTACGGTGCTGAGAAAAATCACAGTACCTACCCACATGCATTATTGAACTAGCTCATGAGAAACAATGTATCGCACTATGCTTGTTCTATTGCGAGTACGCTATTCGCTGCAAAGAAAGTATTGACCAGATATGCATTTCTTCAAGTGGTAGTGTTGTCCAAGCTAAAGCGTCTCTTCTGGTGACATTTCTTCCCGGATTCCTGCTTATCGCTTCTGTTACTTTCGCCTCTGGCACTGTCGCTTTTGTGAGTGTCGAAATATTCGGTAGCATTTTCTTGTATCATCGGTATATATTCGCTTGTGTCGCATATACTCAGTATGCCCCGGTTTGGATCTATCAAATACCTAAAACAAGCTCGTCTTGTCCCTTGTCTTGTCCCTGTATGTTAGCCCTATACCTAATTCGGAGCATCGGCATTGTTCCACTGCTTTAATTCCCGGGACCAATCGTCGTATTGTCTTGCGCACCTCAGAACCTAATAATCCGTAGAGAATATCTTGCTCTACTGCAGTTATATAGTTTCTGTGTCCATTATTCTCGTTTCTTTGTTAGCCGTGCCCTTGATAGTTCGATGTCTAAAAAAGAGTCTTACAGAATCCTGAGCGTATTATATAAAATGCCAAATTTTTTGCTCTCTCTATCTGATTATTAATGTTGATCCATTTATTGTATCTTCCTAAATCTTTGAGTCTTCTCAAAACAATTCATAATAGGTATGGGCCGAAATGTCTCCAAATCATTTTGCATCATGCGACTGGTTTTTAGCGCGGCATCATCGGCTATTGTTTATTCCTGCCGGGCTATATGGTGATTTATTTGCACCACGCTATGCTAACAATAGCCATACGGGGAAAACCCCGGCTGCATCACAGACCTAAGCGAAGGTTAATAAACCCAAATGCTTTTTCCCAACCACACATCAGCCACAATAGCGTTTGAATGGAATCTAAGTCTTTTTGCATCTGGGGTATACATCTGATCTTCGGAAAAATCTGTTTTACGACGAAATATTTTTGGGCTGCCGTATTGGCTTTTCGGTTTTTTTTTTTTCAACTACTTCCTCTGCTTCTTTTGTTGGCCATCACGATTGTTTTCATTCCTTTTTTCTCTCGATGCATTCGTATCTTGCACCCGCTTTCGTTTCAATTGAGCACGCATCAACGCAAGACGTCCTCAGTTTCGCTGTATGGAGAAACACACGTAAATGTATTCAAGAATATGATCGGCCGCTGTTGACATGCTACATGTACACGCATTCAAGAATCTAGCCCGGTGTAGTCGATCGGGCATATGTTCGTGCATGCGTCAAATAACGGTAAATGCGCCATATGCATATGCGTATTAAAATTACCTGACTTTTTTGTGCGTCGCGCATGTCTGTCTATGTTTTGCCGAGGTTCGATTTTTTACTGCAAACGTAGCTTGCTATGCAGCCACTAGTATGTGCCAAGTGTGAATAGGCTATAACTCTGCACTACTCTCGGATCAGTACAATATCTGTAATTATGCATGTAATAGGATTTTTTTCTCCTAGCCACACAACATGCGCGATTGTTATTGTGTGAAGCATGACTGGTATAAGCGGTACGTTGCGGTTTCCAACAATCTTTATTTGGCCAAGTGGAGAACTTTGTTAGAAGTGAGCTTAGAAAGGGCAATCTTGAGAGATGCTGGTTACCAGTACTTGCAAAAAATATTAGTTTTACTCGTTTTCCTCCGATACTGAAATACGAGGTCACGTAGCTGCAAGAAAAGATTCCCTAAATTGCTTCTCTCCAGCTAAAAACACGAAAACAGCTAATTCCAAAAGAATTTTTCCTGTTAATTATTTTTGGCATACAGACCCATGCAGCTCCAAGAAAATTTCCGTGTTTCTGGAATAGGTGTTGCGCACGGCTCTGTTCCTCGCATGTAACATGTAACATGGATTTTGCTTCTCTTGGCTTTCCTTCTCACAAATTTATCCCAGAACTAGATCTAATAAAATTTTGCTTAGTTTAAGTATCACAACTAAACCTACATGAACCAAGCCCACATGGGAATATAATACTCCGCTTGTTTCTATGGTGAGTGCATTTGCGTATGTAGAAACAGTCCATTGTAGTTTCATGTACTCCATAAACATGAGTTCCATTTGTTCTCCAGACAATAGAAACGCAGGTTACTCCAACCTGAATCCTTCCTTTCTGCGGCGAATAGGAGAGAAATAGGCTTCTACGCTTTATTTTTATTTTTCCCTTTTTAGGGTTGTTCATGTTCTGGCGAAAAGAGCGATAAAATCGGCCTCCTCGAAGAAAATTTTGCGACGCCAAGCCAAACAAAAGTTTCATTTCCAATTTATACCAATAGGAAGTATTTTGTGATTTGCAACTAGAACTACATTCCGGCCGTGGGCGATTGCAGGGCCGCTATATATTCGGACAAAACACCAGTACCCCACGCATGTGGTTACCTGACATTTTCAATGGGCGCAGACCTACTCCATCGTAAAGTACTTAGGCTCTCACAATGTCCGCTCCAGGTATGCAGAAACAGCCCGTCGTAACCGCAAATTTCCAATACTAATTTCAGCACAACCAGACTACACCATCGCCAACTCCAGTGTTGTCGAAAAATACAAGACTGCAGGTGCGATTGCCAACAAGGCCATCGCCGAGGTCAGAAGCGCCTTGAAAGACGGCGTCACCATTTTCGAATTGTGTGAAATCGGTGACAAGTTGATGACTGATGAACTTGCTCTCATCTACAACTCTAAGAAGACCCGTAACATGAGCAAGGGTATTGCCTTCCCTACCTGTGTCAACCCCAACAATATTCCCGCCCACATGTCGCCCGAGAGCACTGAAGACTCGAGTAACTTGACCTTGAAGGACGGAGATGTGGTCAACATCATGCTTGGTGTCCAGATTGACGGCTTTCCTGCTATTGTGGCCGAAACAGCCGTCGTGGGTGAGAACAAGGAATCTCCTATTACTGGTATCAAGGCGGACTTGCTCCACAGTGCGTGGAACGCATCTGAGGCGGCGGTGAAGACCTTGAGACCCGGAAAGAAGAATTGGGACGTCACCAACATTGTGGAGGCCGTGGCCAAGGATTTTGGCACCATTCCAGTGCAATCCATGTTGAGTCACAACCAATCGCGTGATTTATTGTACGGCCCCAAGGAAATCATCTTGAACCCTGCCAAGGAGCACAAGAGTCTGACTGAGACCCAACGTTTTGAGGAATTGGAGGTTTACGGCTTGGATATTTTGATCTCCACCTCCGAGGACGGTAAGGTGAAGCAATCCAACTACAAGACCACTTTACACAAGTTGACTGGTAACTCGTACTCGTTGAAGTTGAAGTCGTCGCACCTGGCGTTGAAGGAGTTCAAAGAAAAGGTGGACGGTCTTTTCCCTGCCAACGTCAAGATCTTCGAAAACCCTAGAAAGGTGCGTGTGGGTTTGATCGAGTGTGCTAACCACAACGTTGTGTTGCCATACGACATCATGGAGGAGAAGAAGGGTGAGTATATTGCCCAATTTTTCACTACTGTCGCGATCACCAAGAACGGTTTGGTTAAGTTCACTTCGCCAACCTTTGTGCCAGAATTGTACCAAACTGACAAGAAGGTGACCAATGAAGAGATTGCTGGCGTTATCAGCTCTCCATTGGTGGTCAAGAAGGCCAAGAAGTAAATATACGGCCAATTTTATAACCATTTTTCGCATCAGTTGGTTGCTGTAGTATTTCACTGGGCTTGTGGTGGTTTAAGATAATTGCTGTGTCACTGTGGTCACGAGTATTCAGCGGACAGTATTACGGTAGTGGCTTCAATGTTCTTTTTTTTTTTTTCGTTCAAGAACAACCTAAAATTGTTTCTGGCCTCTGAGAGTTTGCTCTAGACTGTGCCTTTACTGTACTAGCGCACGATTCGTACTTCTCTCAAGGTATGGCTCAGCTCTTTCAATTGATGTTTTTTTCTAAGATTACCTGGGAATCTCCAATTTGTTCTTTGTAGGCATGTAGCATCGCTGACGCGGATTTACGGAGAATAGGTCGAAGGATGTCTACGTGGAAAAATTATACAAAAGGCATACTACCAGTTGAACGTGGTGATAGTTAGAAGCGCGGCCGATTTTCGCTGAGGAATGGGCCATTTTCATTCGCTGGCCCTCGCTGTGGAAGATCAACGAACCACTTCCGGAGTTGAGGTAATCGCAGAAAAACTGAGAGAATGGTTCCCCACCGAAAAACAAAAGAACCGTAGAATGTCTCGAGACCGACGCAGAACCGGGTAGAATCGTTCGTGGAGATCCATCGCCACCAGCGAAAGCGACAAAACCCGTCCACCACATAAGCAAATGGCGGACCACCTAATTCTGGAACAAAAACCCGCGGCGCAATTTCCCGCTCGTGGTGATGGAGGACGTGCTGTTCGCATCCACCGGGCGCGCACTGAAAACTGTCGTCCTTAAAAAACCGCACTACTTATCACTACCACCCGCCCCAGCTGAGTCTCTACTTCGACCAGCACCACGGCACACAGCAACAAGGGGAATCACGCATAAAAGGCGAAGCAGAGTCAACGTGACTGACTGAAGACAAACCGCCACCGCAGACACACTGAACCGCCCCGTGCCAACGCCGTCCGCGCCAGGAAGAATTGACATTGCCGAGATTCTCAAGAGATTTCCCCAGCAGACTTCACGGACAATCGAGAGGGAGATTCCGCGACACATTTGTGAGATATTCCGCCACAGGTGTTGTGAGACATTCCGCGACAGACTCCGCGAGCTCAGAACGTCTACAGGGTAGATATACGACCGGATTCACCACGTTTTCTACGTTTGACGTGTGCATTGCCAATTACTGCGCCAACCACGTATACCAGATCTGCCCCGAGGCTCAACTCCCACCCGAGTCCAAGACCTGCCCCACTCACACTTGCCACATCGAATCTAGACTCCACCATCTACTCGACAAGCACTGCCACCTATTCCACCAACAAAGGTCAGATCCACCTATCGTCGAACAGGACCATGTCGGAAGCACCCACCCCCAAACGCCGCGGCAGACCGAAGTTGGCCTCCACCCAGGCGGCAGCGCCCAAGGAACACAAAAAGCGCGGCCGCAAGCCCGGGTCGCTCAACAAAAAAGTCACGTTGGACACCCCGCGCCGCCACTCGCCCCGTGCCCCCCGCGTAGGTGCCACCCAGTTGATGAGCCTGCCGTTCGCACGCCCCGAGGACAACGGATGGATCGCGCCCGTCCTCGCGCCGCCACTGCCGCGCACCGCGTCCCGCACTGCCCGGGCCGCGGCACCCGCACCATTTGTGGAGCCGCAGTTGGCGCCGCCCCAACCGGGCTACTCCGGCTTCCCCTTGGAGGCGCTTCCTCCCCGCAAAAAACCCGCCGTCACCGGCCGCGGCCGCAAACCGAAAAACCCTCTGCCGACCCCTGAGGCCATCGCCGAGCGGGATGCCGCCACCGCCCACGCGGAGCAAAAGTACCTCGGCCAGTTGCAGACGCCGCAGCTGGAGCACCTCACCGCCGAGTCCCAGGTGCGCGCCGCAGTCACCCCCCGCAAGCGCGGGCGCCCGTCCAACAAGTC